>JAFLJL010009529.1:189361-191861 GCA_018398815.1 Conus ventricosus
GCGGGGCCGGCCTGTCAATACAGACAGAAGTCACAGTGGGGGGGCCGGGTTGTCCATACAGACAGAAGTCACAGTGGGCGGGGCCGGCCTGTCGATACAGACAGAAGCCACAGTGGGCGTGGCCGGCCTGTCGATACAGACAGAAGCCACAGTGGGCGGGGCCGGCCTGTCGATACAGACAGAAGTCACAGTGGGCGGGGCCGGCCTGTCGATACAGACAGAAGTCACAGTGGGCGGGGCCGGCCTGTCAATACAGACAGAAGTCACAGTGGGCGGGGCCGGCCTGTCCATACAGACAGCTCCATGACCTGTGGCGTTCCCTGTCACATGAAGCCACAGTGGGCCGGGGCCGGCCTGTCGATACAGACAGAAGCCACAGTGGGCAGCGCCGGCCTGTCGATACAGACAGAAGCCACAGTGGGCGGGGCCGGCCTGTCGATACAGACAGAGCCACAGTGGGCGTGGCCGGCCTGTCGATACAGACAGAAGCCACAGTGGGCGGGGCCGGCCTGTCGATACAGACAGAAGTCACAGTGGGCGGGGCCGGCCTGTCAATACAGACAGAAGCCACAGTGGGCGGGGCCGGCCTGTCCATACAGACAGCTCCATGACCTGTGGCGTTCCCTGTCACATGAAGCCACAGTGGGCGGGGCCGGCCTGTCGATACAGACAGAAGTCACAGTGGGCGGGGCCGGCCTGTCGATACAGACAGAAGTCACAGTGGGCGGGCCAGGGGACACCCACCTGAGGGAGAGGACCAAGGCTGACTGGCCTCAGCCTCCTGTTCCACTCTGCCTGCCTCAGCTCTTCCTCTGTGCCTGCAGAGAAAACAGTTCTCTACATCACCTGGTGTTGGACAGCTCAGTGTTGACCTCGCTCTATCAAGCTCTTCCTCTGTGCCTGCAGAGAAAACAGTTCTCTACATCACCTGTGTTTGACAGCTCAGTGTTGACCTCGCTCTATCAAGCTCTTCCTCTGTGCCTGCAGAGGAAACAATTCTGTACATCACCTGGTGTTGGACAGCTCAGTGTTGACCTCGCTCTATCAAGAAGAAAGGTGTGGAGATGAATCACTTTGATCAGGTCAGTACTGTCTTACACGGTTCATAATATGCTGCTGAAGTTGTCATGGTTATTTCGCAGTCACAGATTGCAAAAACATATTATATAAAGATCAAACAATGTTGTGTACCACTAGGGTACTTCACTTATGTGAATATGCCTATATCAGATGTGGGTTTGAAAGTACTGACATGGATGATAAGTTGAGTATGGAGGTTTTTCCTTTTGTTTGTTTGTTTTTTCGTTTTTTCAGAACAAGTGTCTCATATCATATGGCGATGAAAAGACATGAAATAAACCGCTGAACTGAACTGAACTGAACTGAACTGTCTCCGTTCACGTGAGATGGGCATTTTACTCAACGGCGGTGCAGGTACCAGGTGATCTGAAGGCGGGCTGAGAAGAGAGCTGACCAGTCGTGTCACCCCTCAGGGGTTGGCATAGGTCAGTGGTAGAGAGCTGACCAGTCGTGTCACCCCTCAGGGGTTGGCATAGGTCAGTGGTAGAGAGCTGACCAGTCGTGTCACCCCTCAGGGGCTGGTATAGGTCAGTGGTAGAGAGCTGACCAGTCGTGTCACCCCTCAGGGGCTGGTAGAGCTCAGTGGTAGAGCGCCAGACTCGTAATCTCAGTGATTCTGGAGTTGCGGGTTCGAATCACTGCTGGGCTGTTTAGGTACAGGGGATTTTTCCCTCGGAGCTAACATTGGTTCTGACTCCATTTCCCATACAGTTCTTCGAATGAGACTATAAACCGAGATTCCGTGTGTGAACGCATGCACAGCATCTTGCATGCACAAAAAACCCTTCACCACCTTTTGGAAGAGGCCAGTTTGGCCGTTGGTATAGATGACACCTAACACATAACATGCACCTTCCCGGAAGTTGGAGTGTGGCTGCCTTAATGGTGGGATAAAAAAAGAGAAACGGTCATACCCACAAAACTCCACTCCCTTTGTTGGTTGATGGGATTAATCCTTGCCTGTCTGTACAGGGAGTGTCCACAGGACTATCAGCCTGTCTATACAGGGAGTGTCTGCAGGACTATCAGCCTGTCTATACAGGGAGTGTCCAAAGGAGTATCAGCATGTCTATACAGGGAGTGTCCGCAGGAGTATCAGCCTGTCTATACAGGGAGTGTCCACAGGAGTATCAGCCTGTCTATACAGGGAGTGTCCACACGGAGTATCAGCCTGTCTGTACAGGAGTGTCGGCAGGAGCATCAGTCTGTCTATACAGGGAGCGTCTGCAGGAGTATCAGCCTGTCTGTACAGGGAGTGTCCACAGGAGTAATCAGTCTGTCTATACAGGAGCGTCTGCAGGAGTATCAGTCTGTCTATACAGGGAGCGTCTGCAGGAGCATCAGCCTGTCTATACAAGGAGTGTCGGCAGGAGTATCAGCCTGTCTATGCAAGGAGTGTCCACAGGAGTATCAGTCTGTC
>JAFLJL010009529.1:199352-221852 GCA_018398815.1 Conus ventricosus
CATTATCTGAATACTCTTTTATAACCTATTGAGGAATTAAAATTGAATCATTGGAGTGTGTTACTTGAATCAGCTGCTGTTGGCATCGAGGTATTTCATATCATGCTCTGCATTCTGCCTGTATTTGGAAGCAATTACTTCTTTTTCTCATTTTACCAAAAATGTTGGTCAAATGGAACTCTCCTACTATCTCGGGAAGAGGACGGTTTGTTATACCAGTTCCATGCAAGGTAATCGTAGATCGAAATTGGCTGTTATCGTCCAAAGCTTTAAATGCAGTTTGCGGGTAAACATTTGGAAAAAATTGTGTTTGAACGTCGTATTTTACATTTCTGTGAAAAAGAACATATTATTCCAAAACTACCCAAGCAGGTTTCAGGAAAGGAAGATGTACATCTGATCATCTGGTCAAAATTACGAATCAAGTTAAAAAACTGGTTTTCCAGAAGAATAAGTACACCTTGCTACTTTTTTTTATATTAGAAAGTTATGATAGTGTATGGCATGCTCGACTGCTTTATAAAGCTAAAACATATTGGAATTAGTGGAGCAATGTATCAATTTGTAAAATGTTTATTGTCTGGGAGATCTTATTTGTACAAGACTTGGAAAATGCTATTCGTCATTCAAGGATATTGATTTATTGGAATTCCTCAAAGGATCTATCATGGCTCCAGTTCTTTTTTCTTTTCTTTTATTCATGATCTCCCAAAGGTTCATTAATAAAAAAAAAAATATCCATCTCATTCAATTGTGATGACATTGCTATATGGTTGAATACAAACGTCTGAAAACACAAATAAGAGAGTTTTTTCAACATGTTCAAAAACTTTACCAGTTGGCTGGGCATCGTTAAGCTTAGATTTATACATGAAAGAAAATGGTTTAGAACTTTTTTTTTTTTTATGCTTGGTGAAAAGACCACAATTAATGCTTTTTATTAATGGTGATGCTCCATTGCATCCTCCTCAGCATTGTTATAAAAGGCAACATCTCTTAATTATTCATAGCTTTTTAAATTTTTTAGAAAGTATATTTACACCAAAGTAAAGTGGCGATATCATATTGGAACACATTAATATGGAATGCTAGACAAAGATTAATATTTTCTCAAAAATAATTAATGCTCAGTCATGGGGAACAAAGATACCTCAAACACTTTTACACCTTTGTACCCTGTTTAGTTCGATCGAAATTAAATATGGTCAAGGGGTTAATTTATCAGCTCACAGACGCGCTAATAATTACAAAAGCATAGATAGTAGGCTGTTTAAGTTGGCAATTTGGTGTGCCAGTACACACACAATACGCTCATAACATAACAGAGGCAGCTTATCTGTTTTCTCTTTGAGGGACCCCAAGGAAGTTGGACCACGCATAAGTATCGTGTCTAGTTGTCTTTCTGTTTCTAATTCAGTGAAAATGAATTTTCTTGGACATCAAGACAGGATTTCCCGAAAAGAGGCAAAACATTTCATTTCTCTCAACCTTTTAGAAACTTACAGATTGTTCTTTTTAAGAGTTTGTTGATATTGAATATTAACATCAATCTCAAAGTAGTCCCCATATTACCCATTATTCCTCAAAGGGAGCTTTTTCTGCTAGATTCGATACAGATTATACACTCTAAAAAAAGAGGATAACTTCAATCTTATATCCGTTTGAAGCAAAAGAAATCTAGTTAATAAGTATCCAAATCATTTAACGATTTTTACGTCGGTTCAGTTTTGGACTCATACACAGGTGACTGGATTTGCTATTCCTGCTTTCAAGATAAGAAAAAGTCCATTTGGCTAGAAAAGGGTTTTCTGTATTTACTGACAGAACTAAATGCAATTCTTATGGGCTTATCCTTCATTAGTGATATTGATACTGCGTTTTTTAGCCATTATTACTTTGTGTTGACTCAAAATCTGTTCTTTTTCAGTCTGCAAAAACGGAATGCAAAAGTTCGAAAAGACTTGATATTTGACGTAAAAATACTTAATTCATTCAATTATATGTAAAGGTATTAATGTAGAATTAGAATTTTGTGGATTCCATCTCACTGTGGTATTTGGAGGGATGAAATGGCTGATTGATCAGCGAAAGAATGAAGGAGCTGCCATTAGACAATACATCATGACAGTACACTAAAATTAGAAAAAACATGAAATGAATTCGATGTTAGGAAAGTCGTTATAATGACAGGGGAAGAAAAAGATTCTTCAAAGTCAAAACATATTACCGTGTTCAGATCCTTGTCTAGTCTCATTTACAATTATTCGATTAAATTCATGGAAGACTAAATTTTCAACAAATGTAGAAAATGTGCTTGTGGTCATTCAAATATCAATTGAAAAACCATATCATTTTGATTGCCCATTGCTTCCCTGTTTACAATATATCTGGATAGATGTAGCAAAAATGAGGATCTTTAAATGATATAAATCTACAGCGAAGAAAATGATACAAATTGCATCAGTTTTTATCCCAGCACTATATTTGCAAAATTTATGTAAACATTAATCATTTATAGTTATGTATGAATGTTTATACGTAGCTTTCACACATGAGTGCATATTCACACACCACACACACCACACACACACCACACACACACACACACACACACACACACACACACACACACACACACCACACACACACACACACACACACACACACACGCATACACACAGTAAACAAACAACGCACACACACAACCACACACACACACATCACACTCACCACACACACACACCACACAACAACACACACACACCATAACACCAAACACACACACACACACACACCACACACACACGCGCGCGCGCGCACGCGCTCGCGCGCGCTCGCAAACACAGAACAAACTCTTACCACAGCCACGTTTTATTATTTGTGTGTGTTTGTGTGTGTGTGTGGTGTGTGTGTGTGTGTGTGTGAGTGTGTGGGTGTGTGTGTGTGTGTGTGTGTGTGTGTGTATTTTTTTAATTTTTTTTGATTGGTTTATTTCTAGTCTATTTCACATTGTTGTGAACAGACGTTAAATTAATCAATCAAATCTTAAATAAATGTTAGCGAACCGCCCAGCGAACGTGGACAAACGAAGTTACAAGACAAAAAACCGACGCGTTTCGACCTTTAGGTCTTCGTTCTGGTGATAATTAACGAAATAAAACAACGAAATTTCACTTAGCTTTGGTCGGTCAGTATCGCCTCAGGCTTCTGATCTAGGAAGAAGACGTTGAATGAGAACGAGGCTGTTGGAAGGGAAAAGTTGTGAGCGAGTCAAAGTCGTATTGATGATAAATAATATTACTGATGGAATACCTATTTAATGGTCCAAAATATTGGGGAAAAAAAAAAAAAAAAAGGATCTATCTTAGGTGTTCAATAAAGTATGTGTATGGGAGAAAGGAGAGTGGGTTAGAGGATTCTTAAAGCGCAGGGGGTTGCCGTGGCAACAGTCCAGGAGGGTTGGCTGATGTCTGTGCTAGGGGTAGTATCAATACTAGCAATAGTATTTACTGAATGATATTGCTAACAACGATAGTGAAGGGTAAGGTAACGAAAAGCATGATACAGAAATTTATTTAGAAAAGACATTTTATAATAATCAAATAAATAAAATAAAAGAAACATTAAAAATATTATATTAATAATAATATTAAATTAAAAATAAAAAAAAATTATTTCTTAATAAATGCTTAAATAAGATAGCTAGTTTAAGTTATGTGTGAGGTGAATAGTGGGAGTTATTGGGAGTATGTGATGTGTGTTATGGGAGGCTATTTTGTGGACCTGAGAATCGATATATTATATATATATTTAGATATATATATATGTTATATTCATAATATTTATATTATATATTTATATATTTATATATATATATTTAGATTTTTATTTATTTTATTATTTACTTTATTTATATTCTCACCGACCCCCACTATTTTTCACGTCCAACGATAAAAGGAGCTAGCATTCTATTATTATGTGTGTGCTGTATGTGTGCTTGTGTGTGTGAGTGTGAGTGGGTGTGTGTGAGTGTGTGTGGTGTGTGTGTGTGTGTGTTGTGTGTGTGTGTGTGTGTGTGTGTGTGTGTGTGTGTGTGTGTGTGTGTGTGGTGTGGGGTGTGTGTATGTGTTCCTTTTGTAATATCAGCCTTATTCATTGGGTCCCCCACCTCCACCCCCAGCATCGACCCATACCCACCACATCCCTACATACATCATTACTACTTAAATACTTCCCTAAATAAACATTCTCACAAATCAGTGGTGTTGCTTGGAACCAGATGGGACATCCTATGCCTGCCTCTTCATGGCGACACCTAGAAACAACCGATTACTAACCTATTACAGACAGGCCCTACACCGAAGCTATACAAAGTTTACATAGATGATGGGATTGGGGAGCCACATCCATGCCAGCAACATGACCTCCAGAATTTCATCAACTTTGCTCAGACCTTCCATCCAATCATCCAGGGACCTACACCATTTCACAGTCAGTTAATTTACTGGACATCTATATCTCCCGCAAAGATGGACTGCCTTTCAAATCCTCTGTCTTATCTAACAAACCTCATCACTGATGCACACTATACCTGGCATTCACATCTTCCACCACAGTCCACTAAAAAAAGACTAGCATTTCCTATTCTGAATTCCTTCGCCTACGCAGACTTTGCTATAGCGAAGAAGATTTACTATACAAGCAGCAAAATGTCTTATTTTTTCAACAACCGTAAATTACCCTAGTTGCCGTCATCAATGATGCTCTCAGCCGGCACTGGCAGCTAAATTCAGACATCTACTCTGGAAAATATAACTCCAAGAGACAGGACAGACCCACGGCCTGCCTCTCTTCCATCTCAAAATTGCCCTTCTGCAGGATTCCTGAAGTCTAACTGGCACATGGTAGAAAATCATTAAACCTGCCTTTTTGAGAACGAAAACCAATGATCACTTTCAAAAACGTGACTAAACATCAACGACCTACTGGTGCGCTCTATTTTTTTTTTTTTTTTTTTTGCTGACAAAATCTTCAAACCTAAGCCACCAGGTACTTTCCATGCTCAAAACCCAATGCAAAATTGCTATCCACCAAACCAGACACATACTACATGGCCCCACAGGCTCGTTCATATTAAAACGCAATTTCTCCTGCCAGGAGCCACAACATTTGTGTAAGCCATTTCCACTGGCAGCTGCTGCGGTTAGATCTATGTAGGTGAGACGGTCTCGCACACTTGAGCGCGCATCATCTGAACACCTGGGGCCGACATCCGCACCATCGGCCCAAAACAGCCGCTCTACACTTCAAACCATGCCCCACACAACTCTAACCATGTCAAAGTCTTGGCACTTTGGAATCTAAGAGTGACAACTTTGAAGCCTTATGCAGGATCTCATCTCATTGCCAAAACTGGGCACCATGCACACCTCATGGCATCAACGTCCAAAAGTAGTATGTGCCATTCCACTCTGCAGCTCCAGCCTGAATATCCTCCACCTACGCACACCCTACCTCTGTTACCTCAGACATAGGTTGCAGCTATCTTCCCCTTCCCTTTTCCTACACTCTCTGAGGTATCTCCATTTGCTTACATCAATCGGACTTACCCCACCCCCCCCACCCTCGCCCTAGTAATGATGTATGTAGGGATGTTGGTGGGTATGGCGGTTGTGGGGTGGAGGTCGGGGGGGTAACCATGATAAGCTGATATTACAAATGGATCAACATACACATCACATACACTCACCCCACACACACACACACACACACACACACACAACACACACACACACACACACACACATCACACACACACACTCACTCTCACACACACACACATACACACACACATATTGAATAGAATGTAGCTCCTTTATCGGTTTGAGTCGTGAAAAAATAGGGGGGGGCGTGGTGATAGATATATTTTTTATTTAGATTATATATATATATAATATATTATATATATATTTATATATATATATATCTATCACTCAGGCACTATTATCTCCCAGTACACACACACATAATACCTTTATCTCCCACGATTTCACCTACACACATAACTTTATTACTAGCTATCTTATTTGCATTTATTATGATTAATTTTTTTTTTTTAATTTATTTTTTTATTATTAATTTTTTTTATTATTTTTAATGTTTCTTGTATTTATTTATTTGATTTTATAAAAATGCTATTTTCTAATTTTATTTCTGTATCATGCTTTCGTTACCTTAACCTTCTACTATCGGTGTTAGCAATATCATTCAGTAATACTGATAATGCTAGAGTTTTGATACGTACCCCTAGAAATGACATCAACCATCCCTCTGGGACTGTTGCCCCGGCTACCCTGTTTGCTTATGAATCATCTAACCCCACTTCATTTCTCAGTACAAGGACTCTATTACACAAGATTGATTCCTTTTTTTTTTTTCCACCAATTATTTTGACCAGTAATGTAATTCCTATCTGTATTTTTATTATCATTCCATTACGGACTTTGACTCGCCTCACTACTTCCATTCCAACTGCCTCGTTCTCACATTAACGCCTTCTTCCTTGCGCTGAAGCCCCTGAGCGATCTGAAGCGAACCAAAGCTAAGTGAATTTTCGTTGTTTTATTCGTTTATTTATCACCAGACGATGGGACCTAAGAGGTTCGAAACGCGTGTGTTTTGTCTTTTGTAAACTCGTTTGTCCACGTTTTCTGGGCGGTTCGCTAACATTTTATTTAAGATTGTTTAGGATTTCCGCCTGCAGCTTCTGCTTTGCACTAGATAAATCAATCAAATCAAACACACACACACACACACACCACACACACACCACACACACACACACACACACACACAACACACACACACACACACACGCAAAGCCGCACGACGCACGCACGAACGCACGCACGCACGTACACGCATACACAGACATATACACAATACACACACCGCACGCACACATACACACAGACATACGCAGGCACGCACATATACACACAGAGACATACTTCACAACAACAACACACACACACACAACCACACACACACACACAACACACACACACACACAAACACACATTTGTCTGTCTGTCTGTCTGTTCTGTCTGTCTGTCTCTGTCTCTGTCTCTGTCTCTTTCTCTCTCTCTTCTCTCTCTCTTCCTCTCTTCTCTCTCAATCTCTCCTCTCTCTCTTCTCTCTCTTTCTCCCTGTATAAACATCTGTCTCTCTTCTCAAATGTCGATCTGTCTCTTTCCCTCTTGTCTCCGTCAGTCTGTCTCTGTCTCTTCTATGTACTGTCTGTCTGTCTGTCTGTCTCTCTCTCTCTCTCTCTCTCTATCTCTCTCTTCTACTCTCTCTATCTCTCTCTCTCTCTCTCTCTTTCTCTTCTCTCTCTCTCTTTCTCCCTGTATAACTTCTGTCTCTCTTATTCTCAATGTCGATATGTCTTTTTCATCTCTGTCTCCGTTCTGTCATGTCTCTGTCTCTGTCCTCTGTCTCTGTTTGTCTGTTGTCTGTCTGTACTGTCTGTCTATCTCTCTCTCTCTCTCTTCTTTCTCTCTCTTGTTCTCTTCTCCTCTCTCTCTCTTTATTCTATCTCTCTCTCTCTCTCTCTCTCTGTCGCCATTTTTCTCCTTACAGGAGAGCAGCCACTGTTGCTTACTTGAGAGACAAGACACGCAAAGACAGCAAGGACAGCAGCAAGACAGCAGAAGACTGCAGCAAGAAGCAAGACACAATGAACAGCTGCAAGACAGCAAAGGAAAGCAGCAAGCAGGCATGACAGCAAGACTCTATTTTTTCATGTAGTGACAGAAAGGACACTATTTTTCCTGTAGAGACAGCAAGTCACTATTTTTCCCTGTAGAGACAGAAGAAAGACACTATTTTTCCTGTGAGACAGCCAAGACACGATTTTTTCCTGTAGAGGACCAGCAAGACACTTTTTTCCTGTTTTTAATGTAGAGACAGCAAGACATATTTTTCCTGTAACTGCAAGACACTATTTTTGCTGTAGAGGAGAAAAGCACTATTTTTTCCTGTAAGAGAGACAGCAAGAACTATTTTTCCTGTGACAGCAAGTACACTATTTTTCCTGTGAGACAGCAAGACACTATTTTCCTGTGTCACTGCAAGACACTATTTTTCCTTGTAGAGACAGCAAGACACTATTTTTCCTGTAGAGACAGAAAGACACTATTTTTCCTGTTGAGTACTGCAAGACACTATTGTTCCTGTGACAGCAAGACACTAGTTTTCCTGTAGAGACAGCAAGACACTATTTTTTCTGTAGAGACAGAAAGACAGTGCTATTTTTCTGTAGAGACGCAAGACACTATTTTTTCCTTGTGACAGCAAGACACTTTTTTCTGTAGAGACAGAAATGACACTATTTTTCCTGTGAAGCAAGACACAATTTTTCCTGTAGAGACAGCAAGACACATTTTTTCCTGTAGAGGACAGCAGACAATTATTTTTCCGTGTGAGACAGCAGGACACATTTTTTCCTGTAGAGACAGCAAGACATCTATTTTTCCTGTTAGAGACTGCAAGACACACTTTTTCCTGTAGAGACAGCAGACACTATCTTTTACTGTAGAGACAGCAAGACACTATTTTTCCTGTGTAGAGACAGCAAAGACACTATTTTTCCTGTAGAAAAACACAAAACAAAATAAAAAACTAAACAAAAATGCAAACGAAAAAAAAAACAACAAAAAAACAATAAAACAAAAAAACAAAACCCAAAACGCCATTTTCACTGAATATCATTTAGCATGACCAGGGTGACCGCCTTTTCACTGAGATATCATTTAGCGGGCCAGGGTGACGCTTTCATCTGAGATTAATCATTTAGCAATGACCAGGGTGACCGCCCTTTTACACTGAGATATCAATTAGCATGATCCAAGGGTGACCGACCTTTTCACTGAGATATCATTAGATGTCCTGGGTGACCGCCCATTTTCACTGAGATATCATTAGCTTGTCCAGGGTGACCGCCCTTTTCACTGAGTTATCATTTAGCATGACAAGGGTGACCGCTTTTCACTGAGATATCATTTAGCAGACCTGGGTGACCGCCCTTTTCCACTAGAGATCATTTAGCTGAACAGGGTGACCGCCCTTTTCACTGAGATATAATTAGCATGACCTGTGGGTGCCGCCTCTTTCCATGGAGATTTCATTTTGCTATGACCTGGGTTGCCGCCTTTTCACTGAGATTTCATTTAGCATGACCAGGGTGACCGCCCTTTCAATGAGATATCCATTAGCATGCCTGTGGGACCGTTACTCATGTGTAGAAAGGCTGACGCTCCTGTGGACACTCCCTGTGTAGACTTGGGACTGGCTGATGCTCCTGCTGGACAACACCTGTGTTAGACAGGATGATACTCCTGTGGGACACTCTGTGTTGACAGGCTGATGCTCCTGTGGACTCTCACTATGTAGACAGGCTGATACTCCTGTAGACACTCCCTGTATAGACAGGTGATGCTCCTGTGGGACACTCCTATAGAGTCAGGCTGATACACCTGTGGACACTCCTTGTGTTGACAGGCTGATACTCCTAAGGACTACTCCTGTATAGACAGGATGATACTCCTTGTGGACACTCCCTGTACAGAGAGGTGTTACTCCTGTGGACACGCCAAGAGTCGTCTGTGACCACGTGTCGTTTTTGACCACCGTGCGTTGTGACCACGTTGTCGTTGTGACCAAGTGTCGTTTTGTGGACCAAAGAGAATGTTCTTGTCTTTTGATTTGGTCACAACGAATATGGTTCACAACCTCATGCGGTCACTTCAACTCGTGGTACTATGACAATTTGGTCACAACGACACGTGGTCACGATTTGGTCATCAAACGGACACGGGGTCACACGACACATGGTCACAACGACATTTAGTCACAACGACACCGATGGTCACAACGACAGTGGTCTGCAACATGTATGTGGTCACAATGACTTTTGGTCACAAAGACACTTGGTCTCAAAACGACACTGGTCACTAAGACACGTAGGTCACAACCACAGGGGACCCCATGTGACGAAAGGAAATCATTATCAGGGATCTCCTGGTCGATGATGGTAGTAGGGATACGGAAACGGCGCCGACGGTGACACTGTCATGATGTAGTTTTGTGTTGGTTAGGTTGTCTTGATTTACATTCCATGTCATGTGTTAGTTTTGTGTCTGGTAGAGTGCTGTCCAGATTTAGATTCCTTGGTCATGATGTAGTTTTGTGTTGGAGTGTGTCATGATTCTCATTCCATGTAAAGAGGTAGTTTTGTGTTGGAGTGCTTGTCATGATTCACATTCATGTCTTGATGTAGTTTGTGTTGGAGGGTTGTCTTGATTTAATGCCATGTCATGTTGTAGTTTTGTGTTGGAGTGTTGTCATGATTTACAGTCCATGTCATGATGTTGTTTTGTGGTGGAGTGCTGTCTATGATTACAGTCCATTGTCATGATGTAGTTTTGTGTTTGGAGTGCTGTCATGATTCAATTCCATGTCATGATGCTAGTTTTGTGTTGGTTGTTAGTCATGATTCAATTCAGGTAATGTTGTTGTTTTGTTTTGGAGGTGCTTGTCATGATTCACATTCCATGTCATGATGTAGTTTTGTGTTGAGTGTGTCATGGTTCACATTCCATGTCATGATGTAGTTTTGTGTTGGAGTGCTGCCATGAGTTAACATTCCATGCATGAAGTAGTTTTGTGTTGGAGTGTGTCTGATTCAATTCCATGTCAAGATGTAGTTTGTGTTGGAGTGCTGTCATGGATGCCTTACCATGTCATGGATGTAGTTTTGTTGTTGGAGTGCTGGTCATGATTCACATTACATTGTCATGATGTAGTTTTGTGTTGGAGTGCTGTCATGATTCACATTCCATGTCTTAATGTAGTTTTGTGTTGGGAGTGTGGCTGTCATGATTCACATCCATTTTCATGATGTTGTTTTGTGTTGGAGTGCTGTCATGATTCACATTCATGTCATGATGTAGTTTTGTGTTGGAGTGCTTGTCATGATTCACTTCAATGTCATGATGTAGTTTTGTGTTGGAGTTGCTGTCCATGCTTCCACATTCCATTGTCCATATGTTAGTTTTGTGTTGGAGTGCTGTCTTGATTCACATTCCTTGTCATGATGTAGTTTTGTGTTGGAGTGCTGTATGATTCACATCCATGTCATGATGTAGTATTTGTGTTGGAGTGGTGCTGTCATGATTCACATTCCATGTCATGATGTAGTTTGTGTTGAGTGCTGTCATGATTCACTTTCCATGTCATGATGTAGTTTGTGTTGGGTGTGCTGTCATGATTCACTTCCATGTCATTGATTTGTAAGTGTTGTGTTGGAGGGCTGTATGGATTCTACATTCCATGTCATTGATGTAGTTTTGTGTTGGGAGTGTGCTGTAATGTTTCAATTCATGTCATTGATGTAGTTTTGGTTGGAGTGCTGTCATGATTAACATTCCATGTGATTGATATGTAGTTTTGTGTTGGTGTGCTGTCATGATTACATTCCATGTCATGATGTAGTTTTGTGTTGGAGTGTTGTCATGATTTTTTTATCTTTCCTTGTCTTGATGAAGTCCAGTGTTGTGTTGGACGTGTTGTCCATTGATTTACATTCCATGTCATGATGTAGTTTTGTGTTGGGTGCTGTCATGATTCACATGCCAATGTCACTGATGTTGTTTAGTGGTTGGAGTGCTGTCATGATTTCACATTCCATGTCATTGATGTTGTTTTGTGTTGAGTGCTGTCTTGATTCACATTCCATGTAATGATGTATTTTTGTGTTGGAGTGCTGTCATGATTCACATTCCATGTCTTGATGTAGTTTTGTGTTGGAGTGTTGTCATGATTCACATTCCATGTCATGATTGTAGTTTTGTGTTGGAAGAGTGCTGTCTGATTCACATTCCATGTCATGATGTAGTTTTGTGTTGGGAGTGGTTCATGATTCACATTCCATGTCATGATGTAGTTTTGTGTTGGAGTGTGCCATGATGTACATTCCTGTCATGATGTAGTTTTGTGTTGGAGTGCTGTCATGATTCGTCAATTCCATGTATGATGTAGTTTTGTGTTTTGGTGTGCTGTTCAGGATTCACATTCCAATTGTCATGATGTAGTTTTGTGTTGGAGTGCTGTCATGTTTCACTTCCCATGGTCATGATGTAGTTTTGTGTTGGTGTGCTGTCATGATTCACATTCATTGTCATTATGTAGTTTTGGTGTTGGAGTGCTTTCATGATTCACATTCCATTTTCATGTTGTAGTAGTTTTGTATTGGAGTGCTGTCAGATTCAAATTCCATGTCATGATGTAGTTTTGTGTTGGAGCAAGTGCTGTCATGATTCTCATTCCATGTATGATGTAGTTTTGTGTTGGTGCCTGTCTGGATTCACATTCCAAGTCTGATTTAGTTTTGATGTTGGAGTGCTGTCATGATTCTCATTCCATGTCTGATGTAGTTTTGTGGTGGAGTGCTGTCATGATTCTCATTCCATGTCATGTTGTAGTTTTGTGTTGGGAGTGCTGTCATGTATTACATTCCATGTCAGATGTAGTTTTGTGTTGGAGTGCTGTCATGATTCACTTCACATGTCAGATGTAGTTTGTGTTGGAGTGACTGTCAAGATTCACTATTCAATGTCATTGATGTAGTTGTTTGTGTTGGAGTGCTGTCATGATTCACATTCCATGTCATGGTTGTAGTTTTGTGTTGGGAGTGCTGTCATGTTTCACATTCCATGTCAGTTGATGTAGTTTTGTGTTGGAGTGCTGTCATGATCACATTCCAGTGATTGATGTAGTTTGTGTGGAGTGCTGTCATGCTTCACATTCCATGTCATGATGTAGTTTTGTGCTTGAGCCGCCGTATAGTTTACACCATTGGGTACATTGGGTCACAATTGGTTACAATTGGACACCATTTGTTAAATTGGACTCCATTGGTTACATTGGACACCATTGGATACATTGGACACCATTGGTTACATTGGACCCCAGTGGTTGCATTGGACACCATTGGATACAATTGACACATTGGTTACTTTGGACACCATTGGTTACATTGGACACATTGGTTGCATTGGACACCACTTGGTTTAATTGGACACCCATTGGTTCCATTTGGTCACCATTTGTTACATTGCTCACTGTCACGACGAACCCTGGAGGTCTCTGCCTGACAGGATCGGTTAGATGGGAGTAAGGGAATGACTGACCTTCACACGCCTCGCAAGAGCCCACACAAAGAAAGATTACGATACAAACACCCATTTCTTCACATCAAACACACACCCAATCAATATAAATATTTCAACTAACCCACCTTGCACAATCACAATCAAGCATTCCAAACAACACAACATGCTCAATCTCCAATCAAGCATCTCAATACATGACATAACACAATCCCGATCAAGCATTTTCAACACATATGGACTTATACACAATTATAATAAACATTTCAGCACCCATCCCTTTTCATGTCATGTTAGTGCCCCCACACCCTTGTCCTCTCCCAAGTCTACTGGGAAGCCCCTGTCGCAATTGGTGACTACCAAACGGGTCGGTTCTAGTGAAGAGACGTCGTTCAGGCCGACACCCTTGCCGCACTCAAACATAGGTTTAGGATAGAAGAGCGCGTCCCGGGGGGACGGGGCGTGTTGCTGGAGGTCCTGGAGGGGATAAGGACAGTCCTAGCCATGTCCCACGGGGCTTTTCACCAGTACGTGGCCTCAACCAGGGCCGTGGTCCCAACCAGTGACGTAGTCCCCAACCAGTGCGTGGTCCCAACCCAGTGCGTGACCCCTACCAGTGCGCGGCACCAACCAGTGCGTGACCCCAACCAGTGCGCCCGGCACCAACCTGTGCACGGTCACAACCAGTGAGCGGTCCCAACCAGGTGCGTACGCCCCCAACCAGTGGCGTGGAACATCCAGTCCAAGCTCCGGGTGAAGCCCCCGGGAGGAGGGGAAAACGGTAACTGGGAGGAGGAAGAAGGAGGAGGGAAGAAGGGTACTGGAACCGCGAGTCAGTCAGTCTGACCCATGCTGTTAAATCCTAACAGCACTCGCATGTTGGGCGGGGCGAGGTCTTACTAAATACACCAACAACACCAGTTCTATCACAGGACCTGAGCATATACACTGCAAACCAACCAATCAGGAATGTTCGTTAAAGTCTTCTCCACACGGAGAGGTAGAGGACTGCATTAAAATTAACAGGCTTTAAACAATATGAATTATCTTCATCCTTCTATCAACCTACGTTTTAATTTTTCCTTTCTTAGGAAACTGAACTAATTGCTTTCATCTGCCACCAATTTGCAATAATAATAATCAATGGAACATTATCCCCACGTTTGACATCAACATTCAAATTAAAACAAATCTACAACCACACATCAAACGACTATTTGCGTACGCACGTCGCAAACATAAAAACTCGTTCTCCTTGCACACACACAGTCGGTGGCCGAAGAATTATGTGTACGGGAATGTATGACCAGGGGCGGACGAGACGAAGCCGACCAAGCTTGTACCTACCCTGAAATTACCAGGTTCTCTCCCATCCCACCGACTGCCGCATCACCAGAGGCATAAACAGGAGGAAAAGAATTTTGGAATATAAATTAGAATGGCCCTGGTTATGATTGAATAACCAGACGAAAAGGCTATAACAATATTTCTTTTACAATTTTGAAAAACAAAAGAAAAATGCACAAACAGAGAAGAATAGCCAGCTAACAACCAAAAAAGTAAAACAACAAAAACGAACCACGAAAAACTGATGCTTACCAGCTACCCGTGGGTTGAACCAGAAGAGGGGGTTCAAATGACTCTCTCTGCCCCCTCTGTCGGTCGAGAGGTCACGCAGAGCAGATGCTCGAAGTCAGTAGAGATCATGAATAGTAAGGTGAAGTGATGTCCCTCTCCTACAGGCCCCGACTGTAGGAATGAAGGTACGACTGTACCTTCGACGATAAGGTGAAGTACCAGGGACCGAAGCAGGCGCTTTCCAGAGACATCTTCCGCTCGAGTGAGGAGAAAACCTGCCTAAAGCGTTGGCGGCCAACCTGCCACGCTACGTCACAGAGTGCATACCTCAAACTAAAAAGATAATGAAGCACGTGCGACAGGTGAAAGACAGGCGAGAGGCGATGACGCTAGTTCGAGAGTCAGGGACAGCCAGCCGTGAACCGGCAGGATGTATTGCTACGGGCAGTGGAAATTAGAGAGAGAAGGAGAGAGAGAGAGAAAGCAAACCTAACCTCGAGATGAATACACCAAGATGCAACCCGCACCACAGCCACACTAAGAAAGGACGGACACGCGACAACACAACGAACAATAAACAAATGATCAATTCCACCTCCCTTAGATGGGTCAATCGTCGTAGGCCTCGTGACAAACTCGTGACAAAACCCCTTCTAAAGCATCTGTTTGTCTGAGATACAGTGTAATTTTGACCTTGACGCATGTGCATATTCATTTTCAAATGGGACCGAACCCAACCTCGTGATCGACAGGTGTACGATAAATCCATTACAAACTTCCACGATTGAATCACCACAGGGATATACTTAATACTACATTTATCAAACAATTAAGGCAATCTTCAACAATGAAAGTAACAATCGATCCAGTGGCGATTCACTACCGTTAACACCCAATGAATGTGAAAAATGTCACCTACACCTGATAAAGAGTCCAAAAGGGGGATATAACCCTGGTTTGTGGGGAAGTATCCCTCTGACTGATTTTCCAATGTGCTGACTACGAGCTCGGACTGAGATAGTCGGCATCGTATTGCTGAAACCCTTGATATGACGAAAATTGAAAAACGCATGGACTCTGCAGTTCCTCTAGCCAACCCATGAGTCTGAAAACGAAGACTGACTGGCAGGATCGGTCCGGTATGGAGAGGTTGATGATCGCTCTCCAGCCACAAAACTCACTGGCCGTACTAGTAGGGGTTTTAAAAACTCCTGTATGACCCCACACGGACTGCCTAAACATCTTGGTTCAATCGTGTGGTATCTAGTCTCGGCAATCAGTGAGTTTTGTGCTAGCATAAGCAAGCGGTTGGAGTCCCTTCCCCTGATCCTGTAGCATCAACAGCCCCATTCCCCATGCAGAAAGATCAGTTCCACAGGACAAAAGGGAGACCGGGATCTGGGAGAGCCAGGGACTGGGCGAGTCGTAAGTCCGTCTTCAAGGCGTCAAAAGCCTGTTGGGCAACACTCTAATCCCAACAGACGTTCTGGCTTTTCCCTTTCGTCAAGGTCAGTGAGGGCAAGGCAACCTTTGCAAAGTCATGGATGAACTTGCGGTGTTATCCCGCAAGGCCAAGGAATGACCGCAATTCCCTTTGGTACAAGGGTCTGGCGCTGACAATTTTGGCCTCCTTTGTCTTCCTTCAGGAGCAATCGAACCCCGCTGGCAGATGATGCCCAGTAAGGAAACCTCGTCTGACCAAGCTGACATTTGATGGTCGGGCTGACATCTGAACCTCGTGCAGACGAAGTAACAGGGCGACGGAGGAGGGAGACGTGCGAGTCCCAATCTACTGAGCCTACTGAGTAGCAGCGTCGACATGAAAATTGTTCATATACTGGTGTTATCGTGAGGGAGAAGGCAATTTGTCGCATGACCGGACTGAAAATTGCTCCAGCAGTTTTGAGGCCCAAAAAAGGCATCACCGTTCACTGGAACTGCCCTTCAGGCGTCGTGAATGCCGTTTTGGGTTTATCCCTCTCGGGCATGGGAATCATGCAATTCCCTTTGCGAGATCAATCTTGGAAGAAATAGTTGGCTGGACAATCAGCTGAGCGAGATTTTGTCGACATCTGGCATAGGTTCATGCATCAAACTGTAGAAACCTTATTTAATCGTCGAAAAATCGACGCAGAACCTAATTTTGCCTCCTTTTCTTTACCAGATGGTTGGGGATGAGTATGGAGAACTCGCACGTTCAATGACCCCAACTTAACATGGCCCTGCACTTCCTGTTGGATAACAGACGCTGGGAGTGAGGCAAGAGGGTACTGTGTGACTCTATGGGGGGTTCGTAGTCAATTCCAGCGCCACACTCACCCAGGTTACTGTGCAGGGCGATCGTCGTGAGCACGTCCGGGAAACTCCTGGCATAACTGGTGCAAGTTGAATCTGTCGGAGTGAGGCTGAGGTTTGACCAAAGCAAACATCCTGCCATGACCTCTTCCTCGACGAGGGGAACAGTGGGGGGATGGTCTGAATCACCGACCACTGCCCCCTCATCCGCATACGACCACGAACGACAGGGGTGTAACCTGCCTGGCCCAGAGTTCCGTCGCACGTACGCCTTCAGGAGGGTTGGCATGATACAGGGGTTCTTGCCTCGCCGCGAATCCGATAGTCCCGTCACCCACCCGAATGCAAACCATGACGGGGACCCTGCAAGCAAGTTGCCAACTTGTTCCTTTTTGGGGCAGGAGAAAAGCAACACCTCATCACCTGGCTCAAACCACAGTTCCACACTACGCCTGTCGTACAAAGCCCCTGATTTAAGATGCGGGAGACCGCAAATGAAGTTGTTCATCTCCTCCCTGCGCAGAGCCTCCTGTCTGGCAGCCTTCCCTTCACTGATCCAACTCTTCCCGACGGGAGTGCCTCCTGTCTGGAACATTCTTTCCCTACGAGAGCTTCCTCCTCTACGGCTGAGCAGCCTCCTCTCTACGCAGAAGCTTCCTGCCTAGCTGCATCTCTCTCTGCGCAGCATAGAATCTTCCCTACGCAGAATTTACTGTCTGTCAGTCTCCTTCTCTGCGCAGAGCCTCCATCTATCTAGCTCTTCCATCCGCAGTGCTTCCTGTCTGGCAGCCTCTTCCCTACGCAAGGCTTCCTGCATGACAGCATACTCTTGTCGCGCTGTCGCTCCAAAAAACTACAAGGACAGTGGTGATATACTGAGCAGGATTTCCCACTCCCGAACAAGGGAGGATGACCCGTCTGACCGTCCTTGGGTCTCGGAATTTCCCATGAGGAAAGTCTCCCTGGGCGTACTCCTTACGAGGGGAAAGCATGGAGAGAGAGGGCTTTGGTTTCTGCGAACCTCATCAGAAGCCCAAGTTAGCTTCGCTATACTCTGACGCTTCCCGAGCGGAATTCCAAGTCGTGGGCTGGTCTCAACAGGAAGATCACTTAGCGATGAAGTTGTAAAAGTACTCACTGGGACTATCTGCTACAGCACTGGAATAAGTAGATGTCACTGTCGTCGAAAGTACTGGTTACTAATAGTAGGGACTACATTTTGAATACCTTTCTTCTTCGACGCACGCGTGCCCATACTCAGCACGGACGTTGCCATGACAACAATATCCTACGGTTCTCAAACCACCCGGGGAAAGGTCAAGTACATTGGAAAAACAGATTATTTTAAAGGATGTGTGTGTGTGTGTGTCGTGTGTGTGTGTGTGTGTGTGTGCAGTGTGTGTGTTGTGTGTGTGGTGTGTTTAGTGTTTTGTGTGCGGATTTATGGTCCGGTTCGCTCCACTCTGGCAAACACTGCGTCCACAACTCGAGCAACTGTGCGGTGGGCTCACTGAAAAAAAAATAAAAAAAAAAATGGGTCCAGGCTGCTCCCACTCTGGCAAACACCGCGCTCCCCACAGCATGAGCTACTGTGCGGTGGGGCTCACCGCAAAACTATCAAATGACAGAAGAATCCGGAGACAAGAAAAAAGCGACACTAACGTACTGATTTATTCCCACCTGTACTCAACCACCGGTAAGAAAACTGGTCTTGCTTCGAAACAGGAATGGAAGACTAGTGGCAACAGAAAGGCAAGTCTTACGGCCGTATCTGGTGAGGGCACCCGGCGGTTGGAGGTTGGACGCGGTCGATTCTCCTGGTCTCACCTCGATCTCCCCAGTCACACCGGATGTTCCTCAGGCCACCAAAAAGAACTCCCTCGCGCTAGTGCCCAGCCAAATCCACCCCACAATCAACCACAACAAAACTAACTAAAACGTATACAAAACAGACAGTACTAAACCAGGTTACTCCTCGAAACGGAGAGAGACTTTCAGAGCCTTCACAATCCCGACAGCCCCCACGATGTCACGACCGACACCCTGGAGGTCTGCCCTGACAGTGATCGGTTTAGATGGAGATGTGATAGGGTGTGACTAACTCACACGCCTCGAAAGAGCCCACACAGAAAATTACGATACAACACCCTTTTATTCACATCAACCAATCACTCAATCACAAATAAATATTCAACACAGCCCATGCACAATCACAATCAAGCATTCCAAACACACTACAACATGCACAATCACAATCAAGCTCTCAATTACACGTCATACACAGTTCACGATCAAGCTTTCAACACATATGACTATATACACAATTATCAAATATACATTTCCAGCACCCATCCCTGTTCATGTCATTGTTGTGCCCCTCACCCCTGCCTCTCACAAGTCTTCTGGGAGCACCCTTGTCGCCTAGGTGCTCCCATACGGGTCGGGTCTGAATGAGAGTCGTTCAAGGCCGACACCCTTGAGCCACACAAACAGACGGTGGAGCCGGAGAGCGTCACGGGGGATGGGCGTTGGTGCTGGTGGTCCTGGTAGGGGATCAGGACCGTCAGCCTAGTCCACGGGGCTTTTCCACCTGTACGTGGCCTATACCATGGCGTGGTCCCAAACCAGTGCGTGGCCCCATCCAGTGCGTGGTCCCAACCTGTGCGTGACCCCAACCAGTGCGCGGCACCAACCAGTGAGTGACCCCAACCAGGTGCGCGGCACCAACCAGTGCGCAGGTCCCAACCAGTGCGTCTGGTCTCCAACCAGTGCGTGGCCCCAACCAGGTGCGTGGCACCAACCAGTCCAAGCTCCGGTGTGAATGCCCCGGGAGGAGGGGAAAAGGTAACTGGAAGGGATAGAAGAGAGGAGGGAAGAAGGGTAACTGGAACACGCAGTTCCGTACTGTTTTTTCTGGACCCATGCTGTTTTATATCCTAACAGCACTCGCATGTTGGGCGGGGAGGTCTACTAAATACTCAACAACACTGCTCACCACAGACTGAGCATACACAGCAAACAACAAATCAGGAAATGTTCGTTAAAGTCTTTCACACGAAGCAGGTAGTAGACTGCATTAAATTTAAACAGGCTATAAAACATATATGAATTTTCTTCATCCTTCTCTCACTCACGTGTTTAACATTTTCCTTTTTTTGGAACTGACTAATTGCTTTGCATCTGGCACAACATTTGCAAATAATAATAATTCAATGGCACAATTATGCCCCACGTTTTTACATCACCATTTAAAAAAATAAAACCAAATCTCCAACCAACATCCAAACGATAATCTAGGCGTACGCACGCTCGCAAACATAAAACTCGTTCTCCTTGCCACACACAACAGGACGGTGGCTGAAGAATAAGAGTCGTGCGATGTGACAGGGGCGGACGAGCGTGACAAAGCAAGTACAACTGATCACCAGGTTTTCTCTCCCAATCCAACACGATACCGCATCACCAGATGCTTAAACAGGAGAAAGAATTTTGGATATAATTTAGAATGGCAAGACCAGGTTAAAGATTGAATTAACCCTGAGATAAGGTCCAAACAATTTTCTTTTTACAATTTTGGAATAACAAACTGAAAATTGCGCAACAGAGAAGTATAAAGCCGGCTAACATAACAAAAAAGAAAAAACAACAACAAACGAACCACGTAAACTGATTGCTTACCTGCTTCCGTGGTGACAGAAGAGGGCGGGTTCAAACGACTCCTTGCCCTCTGTACGGTCGAGAGGCCGCAGCGCAGTTGCGGAAAAAAAGGTGAAGTGATGTCCCTCTCCTACAGGCCGACTGTAGGAATGAAGGTACCCCAATGTACTTCGACGATAAGGTGAAGACCCAGGACCGGAGCAGGCGCTCCCAGAGAATCTTCCGCTCGAGTGAAGAGAATTCCTGCCTAAGCGATGGCGGCCAACATGCACACGCTAAGTCACAGATGTGAGATACCTCAAACTAAAAGAAATGAAGCACGTGCGGGACAGGTGAAAGACAGGCGAGAGGCAGATAGACATGCAAGTTCGAGAGGAAAAGGTACCAGCCAGCGTGTGAAACCTGCAGGATGAATTGCCGGCAGTGGAATTGAGAGAGAGAGAGAGAGAGAAAGCAAACCTAACCTGAGCTGAACTACACCAAGGTGCAACCGCACCACAAGCCACAATAGGGACGGACAGCGACAAACAAACGACAATAAACAAAATTGAACAATTCCCACCCACCCTATGATGGGTCAAATCGTCGTAGGCCTCGTGACCAAACTCGGGACACTCACCTTGGTTAAATTGGGACACCATTGGTTACATTGGTAACTATTTGTTTTTTATACTTTGGACACCATTGGTTAATTGGACACCATTTGTTACATTGGACACATTTTGTTACATTGGGACACCATTGGTTACATTGGACACCATTGGTTACATTGGACACCATTGGTTACTTTGGACACCATGGTTACAGTCCCTCATTACTGCGAGCCCCTCCCCCTGACTAACCTAACCAATCGGATCAATATCTGCCACACCCTCACGCACCCTCCGATCTTCCTCTGTTCCTCTCCACTTGCGGAGATTCCACGTCCCTCTGCTCTTCTCTGATTCCTCTTCACTTTGCGGATTCTCACGCACCAAGCTCAGAACCTTTGGCCACGTGCCTCTCTGTTTCTGGCCCACCTTGCGCCTGGAAACAAACCTCCACTCTCTGTCCGTCAGCTGCCTACTTTCTCTTCTTTTAAGACGCTACTTAAACCTCGCCTTGTTCTTCTTCCTATAAGAGTCCTCTCCACGATCAATACTTTCTCTTCTTGTAACACAGCTCTTAAACCTCACCTCTGCTTCTTCTTCCTAAGAGTCCTCTGCCAACGAGCCCTACTTTGTCTTCTTTTTTACACTGCCTTACACCTCACCTCTGTTCTTCTTCCTAAGAGTCCTCTCCACGAGCCCTAACTTTATCTTCTTTTAAAACACTGCTCTTAAACCTCACCTCTGTTCTTCTTCCTAAGAGTCCTCTCCACGCAGCCCTACTACTCCACTTGCAGCCTGTACCCACTCGGTGTGGGATCCTCAGAGGTAATATGTGTACATAACTCTTTTAGTCCTTTTTCCTCTCTTTGGCACGTTTCGGGTTAGCCATAGGAAATGCCTTGTAGGTGGAAATGTGTGTGTGTGTGTGTGTGTGTGTGTGTGTGTGTGTGTGTGTGTGTGTGTGTGTGTGTGTGTGAGTGTGTGTGTGTGTGGTGTTGTGTGTGTGGTGTGTGTGTGTGTGTGTGTGTGTGCGTGTGTGTGTGTGTGTGTTTGTTGTGTGTGTGTGTGTGTGCGTGGATGTGTGTGTGTGTGCTGCGTGCGTGCGTGCGTTGCGCGCGCATGTGTGCGCAGCGTTGCGTGCGTGCCGGCGT
>JAFLJL010009529.1:226852-236852 GCA_018398815.1 Conus ventricosus
ATTTACATTCCATGTCATGATGTAGTTTTGTGTTGGAGTGCTGTCATGATTCACATTCCATGTCATGATGTAGTTTTGTGTTGGAGTGGCTGTCATGATTACATTCCATGTCATGATGTAGTTTTGTGTTGGAGTGCTGTCATGATTCACATTCCATGTCATGATGTAGTTTTGTGTTGGAGTGCTGTCATGATTCACATTCCATGTCATTAATGTAGTTTTGTGTTGGAGTGCTGTCATGATCACAAATTTCCCTTTTCATGATGTAGTTTTGTGTTGGGGTGCTGTCATGATTCTCATCCATGTCTGATGTAAATTTTGTGTTGGAGTGCTGTCATGATTCACATTCCATGTCATGATGTAGTTTGGTGTTGGAGTGCTGTCATGGGTTCCATTCCATGTCATGATGTAGTTTTGTGTTGGAGTGCTGTCATGATTCACATTCCATGTCATGATGTAGTTTTTTGTTGGGTGCTGTCATGATTCACATTCCATGTCATGATGTAGTTTTGTGTTGGAGTTTCTGTCATGATTCACATTCCATGTCATGATGTAGTTTTTTGTTGGAGTGTGTCATGATTCACATTCCATGTCATGATGTAGTTTTGTGTTGGAGTGCTGTCAAAGATTCCCCAAATTTCCCTGTCATTGATGTAGTTTTGTGTTGGGGTGCGGATGATTCACATTCCATGTCATTGATGTAGTTTTGTGTTGGAGTGCTGTCATGTTTCACATTCCATGTCATTGATGTAGTTTTGTGTTGGAGTGCTGTCATGATTCACATTCCATGTGATTGGATGTAGTTTTTTGTTGGAGTGCTGTCATGATTCACATTCCATGTCATGATGTAGTTTTGTGTTGGAGTGTTGTCATGATTTACATTCCATGTCATGATGTAGTTTTGTGTTGGAGTGTTGTCATGATTTACATTCCATGTCATGATGTAGTTTTTGTGTTGGAGTGCTGTCATGATTCACATTCCATGTCATGATGTAGTTTGTGTTTGGAGTGCTGTCATGATTCACATTCCATGTCATGATGTTGTTTTGTGTTGGAGTGCTGTCATGATTCACATTCCATGTCATGATGTGTTTTGTGTTGGAGTGCTTTTCATGATTCACATTCCATGTCATGATGTTTGTTTTGTGTTGGAGTGTTGTCATGATTCCCCAAATTTCCCTGTCATGATGTTGTTTTGTGTTGGAGTGCTGTCATGATTCACATTCCCTTTTCATGATGTAGTTTTGTGTTGGAGTGGTGTCAGATTCACATTCCATGTCATGATGTAGTTTTGTGTTGGAGTGCTGCCATGATTTACATTCCATGTCATGATGTAGTTTTGTGTTGGAGTGCTGTCATGATTCACATTCCATGTCATGATGTAGTTTTGTGTTGGAGTGCTGTCATGATTCACATTCATGTCATGATGTAGTTTTGTGTTGGAGTGCTGTCATGATTCACATTCCATGTCATGATGTAGTTTTGTGTTGGAGTGCTGTCATGATTCACATTCCATGTCATTAATGTAGTTTTGTGTTGGAGTGCTGTCATGATTACTTTTCCCTTTTCATGATGTAGTTTGTGTTTGGGGTGCTGTCATGATTCACATTCCATGTCATGATGTAGTTTTGTGTTGGAGTGCTGTCATGATTCACATTCCCTGGGCATGATGTAGTTTTGTGTTGGAGTGCTGTCATGATTCACATTCCATGTCTTGATGTAGTTTTGTGTTGGGTGCTGTCATGATTCACATTCCATGTCTGATGTAGTTTTGTGTTGGAGTGTGTCATGATTCACTTCCATGTCATGATGTAGTTTTTTGTTGGAGTGCTGTCATGATTCACATTCCATGTCATGATTAGTTTTGTGTTGGAGTGCTGTCATGATTCACATTCCATGTCATGATGTAGTTTTGTGTTGGGTGCTGTCATGATTCACATTCCCTGTTATTGATGTATTTTGTGTTGGGTGCTGTCTGATTCACATTCCATGTCATTGATGTAGTTTTTTGTTGGAGTGCTGTCATGTTTCAACATTCCTGTCATTGATGTAGTTTTGTGTTGGAGTGCTGTCATGATTCACATTCCATGTGATTGGGTGTAGTTTTGTGTTGGAGTGCTGTCATGATTCACATTCCATGTCATGATGTAGTTTTGTGCTTGAGCGCCGTCATAGTTTACACCATTGGGTACATTGGACACCATTGGTTACATTGGACACCATTTGTTACATTGGACACCATTGGTTAATTGGACACCATTGGTTAATTGGACACCATTGGTTAAAATTGGACACCATTGGTTGCATTGGACACCATTGGTTACATTGGACCCATTGGTTACATTTGGGCACCATTTGGGTTTCATTGGACACCATTGGTTTTCATTGGACACCATTTGGGTTTCATTGGACACCATTGGTTACATTGGGGCACCATTTGTTACATTGCCACTGTTCACGACGACCCCTGGAGGTCTGCCTGACAGGATCGGTTTAGATGGGAGTGAAGGGAATGACTGACCTCCAAAGCCTCGCAAGAGCCCACACAAGAAAGATTACGATACAAACCCCATTTTATTCACATCCACACACAATCACAAATAAATATTTCAACACACGCACCATGCACAATCACAATCAAGCATTCCAACACACACAACATGCACAATCACAATCAAGCATCTCAATACATGACATACACAATCACGATCAAGCATTTCAACACATATGACATATACACAATTATAATAAACATTTCAGCACCCATCCCTTTTCATGTCATGTAGTGCCCCCACCCCTGCTCTCCCAAGTCTACTGGGAGCACCCTGTCGCACTAGGTGCTCCAAACCGGGTCGGTTCTTGAAGAGAGTCGTTCAAGGCCGACACCCTTGACGCACACAAACAGACGGTAGAGAGCGCGTCCCGGGGGACGGGGCGTTGTTGCTGGAGGTCCTGGACGGGGATCAGGACCGTCCAGCCAAGTCCACGGGCTTTTCCACCAGTACGTGGCCTCAACCAGTGCGTGGTCCCAACCAGTGCGTGGCCCCAACCAGTGCGTGGTCCCAACCAGTGCGTGACCCCAACCAGTGCGCGGCACCAACCAGTGCGTGACCCCAACCAGTGCGCGGCACCAACCAGTGCACGGTCCCAACCAGTGCGCGGTCCCAACCAGTGCGTGGCCCCAACAGTGCGTGGCACCAACCAGTCCAAGCTCCGGGTGAAGCCCCCGGGAGGAGGGAAAAGGTAACTGGGAGGAAAGAAGAGAGGAGGGAAGAAGGGTACTGGAACCCCGCAGTCAGTACAGTCTGACCCATGCTGTTAAATCCTAACAGCCACTCGCATGATGGGCGAGGGGAGGTCTACTAAATACACCAACAACACAGCTCAACACAGACCTGAGCATAACACAGCAAACCAACCAAATCAGGATTGTTCGTTAAAGTCTTCTCACACGAAGCAGGTAAGAGACTGCATTAAATTAACAGGCTATAAAACAAATATGAATTATCTTCATCCTTCTCTCATCACGTTTAACATTTTCCTTTCTTAGGAACTGAACTAATTGCTTTACATCTGCCACCACATTTGCAAATAATATAATTCAATGGCACAATTATCCCCACGTTTTACATCAACATTTCAAAAATAAAACAAATCTCCAACCACACATCCAAACGACTAATCAGGCGTACGCACGCTCGCAAACATAAAACTCGTTCTTCCTTGCACACACACAGACGGTGGCCGAAGAATAAGAGTCCGGCGAATGTGACAGGGGCGGACGAGCGAGACCAAGCAAGTACCAACCCTGAATCACCAGGTTCTCTCCCATCCCCACCGACTGCCGCATCACCAGATGCATAAACAGGAGAAAGAATTTTGGATATAATTTAGAATGGCCAGGTTAAAGATTGAATTAACCAGAGAAAAGGTCTCAAACAATATTTCTTTTACAATTTTGAAAACAAAAGAAAAATGCACAACAGAGAAGAATAAGCCAGCTAACAACAAAAAAGAAAAAAAAACAACAAACGAACCACGAAACTGATGCTTACCAGCTACCCGTGGGTGACCCAGAAGAGGCGGTCAAATGACTCTCTCTGCCCTCTGTCCGGTCGAGAGGACAGCAGCGCAGATGCGGAAAAAAGGTGAAGTGATGTCCCTCTCCTACAGGCCGACTGTAGGAATGAAGGTACCGACTGTACCTTCGACGATAAGGTGAAGAACCAGGACCGAAGCAGGCGCTCCCAGAGACATCTTCCGCTCGAGTGAAGAGAAAACCTGCCTAAGCGATGGCGGCCAACATGCCACGCTACGTCACAGAGTGAGCATACCTCAAACTAAAAGAAATGAAGCACGTGCGACAGGTGAAAAGACAGGCGAGAGGCCGATAGACAGCAAGTTTCGGAGAAAGGTACCAGCCAGCCGTGAACCTGCAGGATGAATTGCACGGGCAGTGGAATTAGAGAGAGAGAGAGAGAGAGAGGAAAGCAAACCTAACCTGAGCTGAACTACACCAAGATGCAACCGCACCACAAGCCACACTAAGGGACGGACACGCGACAACAACAACGACAATAAACAAATGAACAATTCCACCACCCTAGATGGGTCAATCGTCGTAGGCCTCGTGACAAACTCGTGACAAACCCCCCTTCTAAAAGCATCTGTTTGTCTGAGATACAGTGCTCTCTTGAACCTTGACGCATGTGCAAATTCACAACAATGGGACCGAACCCAACCCTCCGTGATCGACAGAGTACGATAAATCCAATACAAACATTCCACGATAGAATCACACAGGGAAATACATAATACTACATTTATCAAACAACTAAGCAAATCTTCCAAACAATGAAAGTAACAATCCGAACCAGTGGCGATTCACTACCGTTAACACCACTGAAGGTGAAAAATGTCACTACACCTGATACAGAGACCAAAAGGGGATATAACCCTGGTTGAGGGGAAGTATCCCTCTGACTGATTTTCCAATGTGCTGACTACGGAGCTCGGCTGAGATAGTCGGCATCCGTATTGCTGAAACCCTTGATATGACGAAAATTGAACGCATGACTCTGCAGTTCCACTGCCCAACCCATGAGTCGACGACTGACTGGCCGGATCCGGTCCAGGTACTGGAGAGGATGATGATCGCTCTCCAGCACAAACTCACGGCCCGTACAGTAGGGGTAAAACCTCCTGATGCCCACACGACTGCTAAACACTCTTGTTCAATCGTGTGTGGTATCTAGTCTCGGCATCAGTGGAGTTTTTTGCTCGCATAAGCAAGCGGTTGGAGTCCCTTCCCTGATCCTGTAGCAACACAGCCCCATCCCCACTGCAGAAGCATCAGTCCACAGGACAAAAGGGAGACCGGGATCTGGGAGAGCCAGGACTGGGCGAGTAGTAAGGGCCGTCTTCAAGGCGTCAAAAGCCTGTTGGCAACTCTCATCCCAAACAGACGTTCTGGCTTTTCCCTTTCGTCAAGTCAGTGAGGGGCAAGGCAACCTTTGCAAAGTCATGGATGAACTTGCGGTAGTATCCCGCAAGTCCAAGGAATGACCGCAATTCCCTTTTGGTACAAGGGGGTCTGGCGCCTGCAATTTTGGCCACCTTGTCTTCCTCAGGAGCAATCGAACCCGCTGCAGATGATGCCCCAGAAAGGAAACCTCGTCCTGACCAAGCTGACATTTGGAAAGGACGGGCTGACATCGAACCTCGTGCAGACGAAGAAACAGGCGACGGAGGAGGGAGACGTGCGAGTCCCAATCTACTGAGCTGAGTAGCAGGTCGTCCATGAAATTGTTCAGATCTGGTGTATCGAGAGGGAGAAGCAATTGTCGCATGACACGACTGAAAATTGCTCCAGCAGTTTTGAGGCCAAAAGGCATCACGTTCCACTGGAACTGCCCTTCAGGCGTCGTGAATGCCGTTTTGGGTTTATCCTCTCGGCGCATGGGAATCTGCCAATACCCCTTTGCGAGATCAAACTTGGAGAAATAGTTGGCCTGACTCAGCTGAGCGAAGATTTTGTCGACATCTGGCATAGGTTCAGCATCAAACTGGAGAACCTTATTTAATCGTCGAAAATCGACGCAGAACCTCATTTTGCCATCCTTCTTCTTTACCAGAAGGATGGGGGATGAGTATGGAGAACTCGCACGTTCAATGACCCCCAACCTTAACATGGCCTGCACTTCCTGTTGGATAACAGACGCCTGGGAGTGAGGCAGAGGGTACTGTTTGACTCTAATGGGGGTCTCGGTAGTCAATTCCAGCGCACACTCACCCAGGGTACTGTGCAGGGGCCGATCTGTGAGCACGTCCTGGAAACTCCTGGCATAACTGGTGCAGTTGATCTGTCTGAGCTGAGGCGAGGTTTGGACCAAAGCAAACATCTGCCATGACTCTTCCTCGACGAGGGGAACAGTGGGGATGTCCTGAATCACCGACACTGCCCCCTCATCGCAACGCTCCACGACGACAGGGGTGTAACCTGCCTGGCCCAGAGTTCGTCGCACGTACGCCTTCAGGAGGTTGGCATGATACAGGCGTTCCTTGCCTCGCACGCGAATCCGATAGTCCAGTCACCACCCGACTGCACACCACGAAGGGACCCTGCCAAGCAAGTTGCAACTTGTTCCTCTTTTGGGCAGGAGAAGCAACACCTCATCACCTGGCTCAAACCACCGTTCCACACTACGCCTGTCGTACAAAGCCCCTGATTTACAGATGCGGGAGACCGCAAAAGAAGTTGTTCCATCTCCTCCCTGCGCAGAGCCTCCTGTCTGGCAGCCTCCTCCCTACACTGATCCAACTCTTCCCGACGGAGGGCCTCCTGTCTGGCAGCCTCTTCCCTACGCAGAGCTTCCTCCTCCCTACGCTGAGCAGCCTCCTCTCTACGCAGAGCTTCCTGCCTAGCAGCCTCTTCTCTGCGCAGCATAGCCTCTTCCCTACGCAGAATTTCCTGTCTGTCAGTCTCCTCTCTGCGCAGAGCCTCCATCCTATCTAGCTCTTCCCTCCGCAGAGCTTCCTGTCTGGCAGCCTCTTCCCTACGCAAGGCTTCCTGCCTGACAGCATCCTCTTGTCGCTGTCGCTCCAAAAACATCAGGACAGAGGTGATATCCTGAGCAGGATTCACCACTCCCGACACGGAGGATGACCCGTCTGACCCGTCCCTTGGGTCTCGACTTTCCCATGAGGAAAGTCTCCCTGGGCGTACTCCTTACGAGGGGAAGCATGGAGAAGAGAGGGCTTTGGTTTCTGCGACTCAACAGAAGCCCACAGTTGCTTCGCTATACTCTGACGCTTCCGAGCGGAAGTGCCAGTCGGGGTCTCAACAGGAAGATCCCTTAGCGAAGAAGTAGTAAAAGTACTCACTGGACTATCTGCTACAGCACTGGAATAAGTAGAAGTCACTGTAGTCGAAGTACTGGTACTAATAGTAGGGACTACATTTTGAATACCTTTCTTCTTCGACGCACGCGTCGCCATACCACCAGCACCGGACGTTGCCATGACAACAATATCCTACGGTTCTCAAACACCGGGGAAAGACAATTCCACTTGAAAAACAGATATTTTAAGGATGTGTGTGTGTGTGTGTGTGTGTGTGTGTGTGTGTGTGTGTGTGTGTGTGTGTGTGTGTGTGTGTGTGTGTGTGTGTGCGGATATGTTCCGGCTGCTCCCACTCTGGCAACACTGCGCTCCACAACACGAGCAACAGTGCGGTGGGGCTCACTGAAAAAAAAAAAAAAAAAAAATGTCCAGGCTGCTCCCACTCTGGCAACACCGCGCTCCACAGCATGAGCAACAGTGCGGTGGGGCTCACCGACAAAACAAACAAATGACAGAAGGAATCCGGAGACAAGAAAAAGCGACACTAACGTCCGATATACCCACCTGTACTCAACCACCCGGCTAAGAAAACTGGTTAGCTACGAAACAGGAATGGAAGACTGAGTGGCAACAGAAAGGCAAGTCTTACGGCCGTATCTGCGTGAGGCACCCGCGGAAGGAGGTCTGGACGCGGTCGATTCTCCCTGGTCTCACCTCGACTCCCCAGTCACACGGATGTTCCCTCAGGCCACCAAAAGACTCCCTTCGCGCTAGAGACCCAGCCAACCACCCACAAACAACCACAACAAACTAACTAAACGTATACAAAACAGACAGAACTAAACAGGTACTCCTCGAAACGAGAGAGACAGTCAGAGCCCTTCACATCCGGACGAGCCCCCACAATTGTCACGACCGACCCCTGGAGGTCTGCCCTGACAGGATCGGTTTAGATGGGAGTGAAGGGAGTGACTAACCTCACACGCCTCGCAAGAGCCCACACAAGAAAGATTACGATACAACACCCCATTTATTCACATCAACACACACAATCACAAATAAATATTTCAACACACGCACCATGCACAATCACAATCAAGCATTCCAACACACACAACATGCACAATCACAATCAAGCATCTCAATACACGACATACACAATCACGATCAAGCATTTCAACACATATGACATATACACAATTATAAATAAACATTTCCAGCACCCATCCCTTTTCATGTCATGTAGTGCCCCCACACCCCTGCCTCTCCCAAGTCTACTGGGCAGCCCTGTCGCACTAGGTGCTCCAAACCGGGTCGGTTCTTGAAGAGAGTCGTTCAAGGCCGACACCTTGACGCACACAAACAGACGGTGGAGAGCGCGTCCCGGGGGATGGGGCGTTGTTGCTGGAGGTCCTGGACGGGGATCAGGACCGTCCAGCCAAGTCCACGGGCTTTTCCACCAGTACGTGGCCTCAACCAGTGCGTGGTCCCAACCAGTGCGTGGCCCCAACCAGTGCGTGGTCCCAACCAGTGCGTGACCCCAACCAGTGCGCGGCACCAACCAGTGCGTGACCCCAACCAGTGCGCGGCACCAACCAGTGCGCGGTCCCAACCAGTGCGCGGTCCCAACCAGTGCGTGGCCCCAACCAGTGCGTGGCACCAACCAGTCCAAGCTCCGGGTGAAGCCCCCGGGAGGAGGGAAAAGGTAACTGGGAGGAAAGAAGAGAGGAGGGAAGAAGGGTACTGGAACCCCGCAGTCCGTACAGTCTGACCCATGCTGTTAAATCCTAACAGCCACTCGCATGATGGGCGAGGGGAGGTCTACTAAATACACCAACAACACCAGCTCAACACAGACCTGAGCATAACACAGCAAACCAACCAAATCAGGAATGTTCGTTAAAGTCTTCTCACACGAAGCAGGTAAGAGACTGCATTAAATTAAACAGGCTATAAAACAAATATGAATTATCTTCATCCTTCTCTCACTCACGTTTAACATTTTCCTTTTTTAGGAACTGAACTAATTGCTTTGCATCTGCCACCACATTTGCAAATAATAATAATTCAATGGCACAATTATCCCCACGTTTTACATCAACATTTCAAAAATAAAACAAATCTCCAACCACACATCCAAACGACTAATCAGGCGTACGCACGCTCGCAAACATAAAACTCGTTCTCCTTGCACACACACAGACGGTGGCTGAAGAATAAGAGTCCGGCGAATGTGACAGGGGCGGACGAGCGAGACCAAGCAAGTACCAACCCTGAATCACCAGGTTTCTCTCCCATCCCCACCGACTACCGCATCACCAGATGCATAAACAGGAGAAAGAATTTTGGATATAATTTAGAATGGCCAGGTTAAAGATTGAATTAACCAGAGAAAAGGTCTCAAACAATATTTCTTTTACAATTTGAAAACAAAGAAAATTGCGCAACAGAGAAGAATAAGCCGGCTAACAACAAAAAAGAAAAAACAACAACAAACGAACCACGAAAACTGATGCTTACCAGCTACCCGTGGGTGACCCAGAAGAGGCGGGTCAAACGACTCTCTCTGCCCTCTGTCCGGTCGAGAGGACAGCAGCGCAGATGCGGAAAAAAAAGGTGAAGTGATGTCCCTCTCCTACAGGCCGACTGTAGGAATGAA
>JAFLJL010009529.1:238839-253839 GCA_018398815.1 Conus ventricosus
GCTGGTGTATCTATATTCAGTGAATCACATTTGTGGTCTGTCCCTTGATGGAAAATTTCTTGCCATCTTGGGGTTCTATATTCAGGTGGAAATCCAGGTTTTTTTTTTTTTTTTTTTTTTTTTTTTTTTTTTGTTCGTGTTCTCCACTTTTTGGAAGAAATGGTCATCTTGTTCTTATTCAGTGAACCCAATTTGTTCTGTTCTCCCCATGGAGAAAGGGGCTCACATCGTCTACAGGGGAAGAGAATGAAGTTGATGTTTGTCGCCGCACTGTGTGATAGAATGAAAGTTGATGTTTGTTGCCGCACTGTTCGATAGAATGAAAGTTGATGTTTGTCGCCGCACTGTTTGATAGAATGAAAGTTGATGTTTGTCGCCGCACTGTTTGATAGAATGAAAGTTGATGTTGTCGCCGCACTGTTTGATAGAATGAAAGTTGAGGGTTGTCGCCTCACTGTTTGTGTCACGACCGACCCCGGGAGGTCTGCCCTGACGGGATCGGTCTAGGTGGGAGTGAAGGGAGTGACTGACCTCACACGCCCCGCAAGAGACCACACAATAAAGATTACGATCAACACACCCATTTATTTCACACCAGCAAAATAAGCATTCCAACATTCACAACATGCACAAACACAATCAAGCACTCCAACGCACACAACATGCCCCAATCACAATCAAGCACTCCACACCCACAACATGCACGATTAAAAAATAAATATTTCACCCATACGACGTACACAATCACAATTACAGCATTCCAGCACATATGACATATACACAATTATAAAGAAATATTTCCAGCATTGACACCCTTCCTACACCAGGAGTGCGTGCACACCCCTGCCCCTGTCGAGTCTGCTGGGAGCACCCTGTCCACTAGGTGCTCCAAAGCCGGGTGGTTCTCGCAGGGTCGCTCAAGCCGACCACCCTCGACTTCCAAGCGGGCAGTGAAGAGCGTGTCCCGGGGGGGGGGGGGGGGGGGGGGGGGGGGAAAACGTGGCGCGTTACTGGAGGTCGGGAGGGGGGTCCGGGCCGGCCAGTCAAGACGGCGGGCTCCTCTACCAGTCCACGGTCCGACCAAGGCGTGGCCTCGACCAGCGCGTGGCACCATCAGCCCGTGGTCTCAGCCAAAAACGTGGCCTCGCCCAGCACGTGGCACCATCCAGTCCGTAGTCTCAGCCAGAACGTGGCCTAAACCCAGCACGTGGCACCATCCAGTCCGTGCTCCAGGTGAAGCCCCGGGAGGAGGACGTAGCTGGGAGGAGAGTCGAAGAGGAGGGAAAGAAGAAGGAAGGAGGAAGGAAGAAGGGTACTGGAACCCCGCCGTCAGTACAGTCTGACCCATGCTGTCAAATCTTAACACCCAACTCGCAGATGGGCGAGGGGAAGTGTATAAACGCACACAGTAAACCCATCGAATCAAGTCTTCTCACACGATGCAGGTAAAAGACTGCATTAAATCAACAGGTTATAAAACAAATATAAATTATCTTCACCCTTCTCTCACTCACGTTTAACATTTTTCCCTTCGTAGGAAATAAACCAACACAGCGACCATGGCTTAATAACTGTCACCACTTTGCAAACAACAATTCAATGGCGTAATTGTCACTTTTTTAAAACCCACATTCCAAAACAACACAAATCTCCAACCACGCATCCAACGACAAATCATGCGTACGCACGCTCGCGAACAAAAACCCGTTCTCCTTGCACACACAAACAGACGGTGGCCGAAAGACAAGAGTCCGGCGAATGTGACAGGGCGGACGAGCGAGACCAAGCAAGTTCCAACCCTGAATCCCCAGGTTCTCTCCCTTCCCCACCGACTACCGCTCACCAGATGCATAAACGGGAGAAAGAATTTTGGAAAAATTTAGAATGGCCGGGTTAAAGATTGAATTAACCAGAGAAAAGGTCTCACACAATATTTCTCTACAATTTCGAAACAAAAGAAAATGCGCAAAAGAGAAGACTAAGCCGGCTAACAAAAACAAACCAAAACAAACGGGACCACGAAACTGATGCTTACCAGCTACCCGTGGGTGACCCCGAAGGCGGGTAAAAGGGACCTCTTTTACCCTCTGTCCATCGAGAGGACAGAGGCGAAGATGCGGAAACAAAAAAATGATTTTCCTCTCCTACAGGCCGACTGCAGGAATTGAAAGTACTGACTGTACTCTCGATGATACGGTAAAGAACCGAGACTGGAGCAGGCGCTCCCAAGACATCTCCGTCGAGTGAGAGCTAACCTCCCTCAGCAATGGCGGCGAACATGCCCCCCATACGTCACAGAGTGAGCATACTTCAAACTAAAGAATGAAGCCGTGCGACAGGTAAAAAGACAGGCGAGAGCCGATGACAGAATTTCGAGAGAAAGGTACCGGCCACCTGAACTTGCAGGATAAATAGCAACGGCGTGGAATTAAGAGAGAGAGAGAGAAAGCAACCGAAGTTGAGCTGAACCACACCAAGGTGCAACCGCACCACAACCCACACTAAGGACGGATACACGCAACAGAAACCCGACAAAAAACAAGTAAGTAATTCCCCCCACCCTTAGGTGGGCGAACGTCGTAGGCCTCGTGACAAACGTGACAAACCCCCCTTCTAAAAGCATCTTTTCTCTGAGATACAGTCTCCTTTGAACCTTGACGCATGGGGGAAAATTTACAACAATGGACCGAACCCAATCTCTGTGATCGGGCAGAGTACGATAAACCAATACAAACATTCCACGATAGAATTTAACACAGGGAAATACTAATACTACATTTACAACAACTAAGCGAACCTTCCAACCATGAAAGTAACAATCCGAACTACTGGTGATTCACTACCGTTTAAAATCACTGAAGTGAAAACTGACACTACAACCGATACAGAGACAAAAGGGGATATAACCCTGGTTGAGGGGAAATGTCCCTCTGACTGATTTCCGACATGCTAACTACGGAGCTCGGCTAAGATAGTCAGCATCCGATTACAGGAACCCTTGATATGACGGAAAGTGAACGCATGACTCTGCAGTTTTCCCCTGCCTAAATCATGAGTCGATGACTGACTGGCCGGATCCAGTCCAGGCACTGGAGAGGAGTGATCGCTCTCCAGTACAAACTTCCGGGCCCTACTTTTTTCTTGGCACGCCAGTGCGTGTCCAAATCTGCCTGAGAGGGTTCAGCAACAGTAGGGGCATCGATAGTCCCTAAGCGGGACAGCCTCTGGGTATCGACCGCAGATTCTACCACTACCGAAGTGTAGCGGTGACCGCGATCGGATGGTGGATTAATGGGTCCCACCAGGTCAACCCCAACCTTGCTGAATGGCTCCCCAACCCGTGGCACTGACCCTAGGGAACACGCTTCAAGCGACCCTAGGGGTTGTCTGTGGCAGACATCGCAACTGCGGCAGTACTGCCTAACCTGTGAGTTCATCCCTGGCCAAAAGAAGTCTTGTCTTCTCGCTCGAGAGGGCCGCTTGGAGGGCCCAAAGGGCCTGCCATGGGGGAATCGTGGCCTGCGGAGAACAGACTCTCTCAAGCTTTGGGGAACAACAAGCTGTTTGGCCACAAAGATCTGCTTGAGTGGAAACCCCACAGAGGATCCCCTTGTGGAGCTTGAAGCTCACCTTGGCGGTCGGGCGACTGAGCGGGACGATCCACAAGGTTTTCGTAGCGTTTGGGCATCCAAGTCCCTGGCCTGAAGACGGATAATGCTAGCAGGATCGGCCCTTGCCAGAACCTCGTTAGGAAACGGCTGAAGAACGGACGCAATTCCTGTGCCTGCTTCTTAGCTTTGGCGCGTGTGGTGACTCCCACACACGCCTGTACGGGCAGATCCGTAGACACGGACTGACTGCGTCCGTCTGCGAAGGTGATAGTATTCCCTATGATAAGGGGAAAACAGAGGTCCGCCCACGCGATGGCCCCCACTTCGCCACAGAAGTAGGGGGGGGAGATAGAAACGAGTACTGAAGGACGGGTGGAGGTAAACACCAGCCTTCCAACCCGCACACATCATAACTAGCGCCCCCGCCGGGCCTTAGGGGAAACTAAATTTCCCTTTTCCACAAAGAGTGTTGATGCCCCGAATCCTGATGGTGTCCCACCAAGGATGAACCAAACAACAGAAAGAAAACAGGGGGACTCTGTACCACCGAAGCTTGGATGGACCCCACGTTAGCCGAGGCGCGAGGATGCTGGAAAGAAAATAGCCCCATGACTACCAGCGGCTCTAGGGCAATCTTTCCCTTTTGTGGCCAGGACGACCACAAAGAAAACAAAATCGAGGTGCTGAGGTCCCCGATGGACTGCCTGCCTTGCACCCCACTAGCAGTTGTCGGCGCCTTATTGTACTAAATCCTGTGGAGGGCTTCCCTCCCTATCTGGGCGATGCCCCTAAGCCCTGCGAGCTTCAGCAAACACCTCAGCTGTGTGAACGCAGCCCCGAAATCCTGAGGGGCTGTCTCGCCTATCCGGGTCCTCAACTCTGGGGACCACAGTGTTGGTGAGCTGTTTAATGAGGATCAGATTTCCCCCACTCCAACTTAGCTAACTGACGCCAATACCCTAGCGTTTGCGCAGCCCATCACCAAACTGCACGAAGGGCTCGTCATTATCTTCTTCATGGACCTAAACTTTTCCCCCTGTACGTCTCTGGGGTAAAGGGGGAACGGTACGCAGAGCTATGCTGTCTGCATAGACGCACCTTCATTTAGAGTGAGCACACATCCCTTGCAGCACCAGATAATCCAGAAAAAGGGTGCATAGCCTTTGTTCCTCAGACAATTGGTATGAACAAGCAACCTTGTCAAAATGCTCTAAGAACATATCAATGTCCTCACTAGGTTTTGAATCTGGGAAACTTTAACTTTGGGCCTCTAACTCTATCACCTGCCGGGGACTAACCCCCTGATTTTCCGATGCGGGAGACCGCGAAAGAAATTGTTCCATCTCCTCCCTACGCAGAGCCTCCATCCTGTCTATTCTTCCCCACGGGGGGCAGCCTCCTCCCTACGCTGATCTGCCTCTTCCCCACGTGATCTCCTGTCGGCAGCCTCCTCTCTACGCTGAGCCTCCTGTCTAGCAGCCTCCCCCCTACGAGAATAGCTCTTCCTTATGCATAATCTCCTGTCTGTCAGTCTCCTCCGGCGCCCGAGCACCTCCTCTCGGGGCTCTTCCCTACGGAGCCTGCGTCTTCCTACGTAGGGGTTCCTGCCTGACAACCTCTTCCCAAAGGAGGGCCTCATCCCCGTCGCTGTCGCTCCAGAAACATCAGGACGGAGGTGATGTCCTGGTGGGTTCACCACTCCCCCAAGGAGGATGACCATTGACCCGTCCCCTTTGGGGCTCGACTTTCCCATGAGGAAAGTCTCCCGGGGCATACTCCTTACGAGGGGAAGCCTGGAGAGGAGAAGGTTTCGGTCTCTGCGACTCAACAGAAGCCCACAGTTTCTTCGCTATGCTCTGACGCTTCGAGCGAAGTGCCAGTCGGGGTCTCGTACAGGAAGACCCCCAGCAGAAGACGGTAGTAAAAGTACTCACTGGAACTACCTGCTACAGACTGGAATAGGTAGAAAGTTACCGGAGTCGAAGTATGGTACTAATAGTAGGGACTACTGTACACATTTTGATACCCTTTTCTTCGACGCACGCGTCGCATAACCAGCACCGGGACATCGCATGACAACAATATCCTTCGTTTCAAATACAGGGGAAAGACCAATTCCACTAGAGGTAAAAAAAAAAACAAAACTTTTAGGGGGCGTGTGTATAGGGTTGGTATGTGTCTGTGTGTGCGTGTGTGCGGACTAGTTCGGCTGCTCCACTCTGGCAACTCCTACGCTCTACAGGCTCGGAGCTACAGTTGCGGTGGGGCTCCACGGAAAAAAAAACAAAACAAAAAAACTATGTACGGCTGCCCCCACTCTGGCAAACCACCGAGTCCACAGCACGAGCAACAGTGCGGTGGGGTGGCCGGCAAAAAAAACACAACAAAACTGACAGACGGAATCGGAGAGAGGAAAAAGAGACACTAGCGTCGATACAACCCTGTACTCAACCCGGTAGGGAAAAAAAAAAAAACAAGACCTGGCTAAATACAAACAGGAAGGAGACTGATCGGCAAACAGAAGCGGCAAAGACTTTTCGGCCGTACATGCGTGAGGTACCGGGGGGAAGGAGGTCTGGACGCGGTCGACTCCCCTAGGTCTCACTCGAATCCCGAGTCACGCGGATGTTCCCTAGGCCACAAAGATCCTTCACGACTAGAGTCACCAGCCAACACACGAAACATACAACGACAAATTGATAAACATATACAAACAGGACAAACTAAACAGTGTACTCTGCGAAACGAGAGAGACTGCCAGAGCCCTTCACATCCTCTGGACGGCCCCACAATTGTCCGACGACCCTGGAGGTCTGCCCTGGACAGCATCGGGCTAGGTGGAGTGAAGGGAGTGATGCTGTCCTCACACGCCCGCAAGAGACACACAATTAAAGAGTACGATACTACCACCCATTTATTCACACCCAGCAAAAATAAGCATTCAACATTCACAACATGGCACAAAATCACAATCAAGCACTCACAACGCACACAACATAGCACCATTCACAATCCAAGCACTCCACACCCTAACATGCACGATTATAAATTAATATTTCACCATTCGGTACACAATCACAAATTACAGCATTCCAGCACATATGACATATACACAATTATAAAGAATTATTTCCTAGCATTGTCTCTTCCTAACACCATGGAGTGCGTGCTCACCATGCCCTGTCGGACGTCTGCTGGGTGCACCTGTCGCACTAGGTGCTCCCGAGCGGGATGGTTCTCGCAGGAGTCGCTCAAAGCCGACCACCTCTACTTCAAGCGGGCTAGTGAAGGGCGTTGTCCCCGGGGGGGGGGGGGGGGGGGCGGAAACGTGGCGCTGTTACTGGAGGTCCTGGACGGGGGTCCGGGCGGGCCAGTCAAGACGGCGGGGATCTTACCTGTCCTCGGTCCAGACCCAAGGCGTGGCCTCGCCAGCTGCGTGGCACCTTCCAGTTCCCGTTGGTCTCTGCCAGATCGTGGCCTCATCGGACCAGCTCGTGCACCATCCAGTCCGTAGTCTCAGCCGAACGTGGCCTAACCAGCACCGTGGCTCCATCCGTCCATGCTCCAGGTGAAGCCCCCGGGAGGGGGGAGGACGCGTGCTGGGCTAGGGAGAGTCCGAAGAGAGGGAAAGAAGAAGAAGGAGGAGGAAGAAGGGTACTGGAACCCGCGTCAGTACTAGTCTGAACCCTGCTGTCAAATCTTAACAGCCACTCGCATGATGGGCGAGGGGAAGTGTTATTAAAACTCAAACAGTAAAACCCATCGAATCAAGTCTTCTCACACGATGCAGGTAAAAGACTGCATTAAAATCAACATCGTTATAAAACAAAATATGAATTATCTTCACACTTCTCTCACTCACGTTTACATTTTTCCCTTCGTAGGAAATTAAACAACTCAGCGGACTGGCTTAATAATCTGTCACCACATTTGCAAACAAACAATTCATGGCGTAATTGTCACATTTTATAAACCACATTCCAAAACAACAAAATCTCCAACAAGCATCCAATCGACAAATCTTGCGTACGCCGCTCGCGAACATAAAAAACCCCGTTCTCTTGCACACCACAAACAGGACGGGTGGCGAAAGAAGAGTCCGGCGTATGTGACAGGGGCGGTACGAGCGAGACCAAGCAGTTCCACCTGAATCACAGGATTTCTATCCCTTCCACACCGCTTCCGATCCCAGATGCATAAACAGGAGAAAGAATTTTGGAATATTTAGAATGGCAGGTTAAAGATTGAATTAACCAGAGAAAAGTCTCACACAATATTTCTCTTACAATTTCGCCCCCCCTAAAATTTGCGCAAAAGAGATGACTATGCGGCTAACCCAACACCCCCCCCCCCACCCAAAACAAACAGACCACGAAACTGATGCTTACCAGCTACCCGTGGGGACCGAAGAGGGGACCCTGGGCTTCTCTACCTCTGTCCTGTCGAGAGGACAGAGGCGAAGATGCAGGAAACTGAAGAAATGATTGTCCCTATCCTACAGGCAGACTGCAGGATATTGGATAGTATGACTGTACTCCGATGATTTTCGGTAAAGAACGAGACTGGAAGGCAGTCGCTCCCAGAGACATCTTCCGCTCGAGTGAGAGCGATAACCATCCTCAGCAATGGCGGCGACATGCCACCTACGTCACAGAGGGTGCATACTTCAAAACTAAAAGAAAATGAAGCAGTGGAAGGTTTAGTAAATGACAGGCGAGAGGCGAGAGGACGAATGTTCGAGTGATAGGTACCGGCACCGTTGGAACTTGCTGGATAATTCAGCACGGGCGGTGGAATTAGAGGTGAGAGGAGAGAAAGCAAAACGAACGTTGAGCCTGAACACACAAGGTGCATCCGCACACAAGCAACACTATGGGACGGATACTCGACACAGCAACGAACAATAAACAAGTAGTAATGTCGCCGCACCCTCGGTGGGTCGATGTAGTAGCCTCGTGACAAACTCGTGGACAGTTTGATAGAATGAAGTTGATGTTTGTCACTGCACTGTTTGATAGAAGAATAGTGATGTTTGTCGCCTAAACTGTTTGATAGAATGATGATGATATTTTTTCGCCGGCACTGTTGATAGAATGAAATTGATGTTGTCGCCGTACTGTTTGAATAGAAGAAGTTGAATGTTTGTTGCACTCTGTTTGATAAATGAAAGTTGATGTTTGTTGCGCACTGTTTGATTTATAGAATGAAGTTGATGTTTGTCGCCACACTGTTAATAGAATGAAAGTTGATGTTTGTTGCCGCACTGTTTGATAGAATGAAAGTTGATGTTTGTCGCAACACTGTTTGATAGAAGAAAGTTGATGTTGGTCGCCGCTCTGTTTGATAGAATGAAAGTTGATGTTTGGTAGCCAACACTGTTTAATTAGAGGAAAGTTGATGTTTGTCGCGCCCACAGTTTGATAAATGAAAGGTGTGTTTGTCGCCGCACAGTTTGATTGAATGAAAGTTGATGATTGTCGCCTCAATGTTTGATAGATTGAAAGTTTGATGGTTTTTGCGCACTGTTTTGATAGAATGAAAATTGATGTTTGTTGCCGCATGTTTGATAGAATGAAGGTTGAGGTTTAGCTGGCCCCATGTTTGTTAGAATGAAAGTTGATTTTGTTGTCAAAATTCGGATAAAACAAATATTGTATGTTGCAGTGATTGCATTATTGGTTCACAGCGTGCGTTGGAACTATTCACCCCCCCCCCCCCGCATTTCGTTTGAAAACGTCAGCTTATTCCCCCGAACTATTGGTTCATGGCGCTTGTAACTTCTCACATTTCCCCGTTTGAAAACGTCACGTTATTACGCAGGGTTGTTCATGGCGTTATAGTTATCACATTTCGTTTGAAAAGCCCTTGCTTTATTCCACGAGACTGTTGTTCATGATAAAATATCAGATTCATTCAGACTTTGCGCTGAGTGATAATCTTTTACCAGAAATTGCCGGGAGAGTTACAATCATTTCAATATTCTGCGGGAGTCGGTTGTGCTTGCTGGACACACAACCCCAACCACCCACACACACACACAACACACCACACACCACACACACACACACACACACACACACCACACACACACCGCAAAGCCGCACGCACGCACGCACGCAATACACGCAACACACAGACATATACACACTACACACCACGCACGGGCACACATACACACAGACATACGCTCGCACGCTCTATACACACAGAGACATACTCACACACACACAACACACACACACAACACACACACACACACACACACAACCCACACACACACACACGCGCGCGCGCGCGCGCGCACACACACAACACTTTGACTGTCTGTCTGTCGTGTTCTGTCTGTCTTGTCTGTCGTCTGTCTCTCTCTCGCTTTCTCTCTCTCTTTCTCAGTCTCTCTTCTCTTCTCTCTTCTCTCTCTCTCGCTCTCTCTCTCTCTCTTTCTCCCTGTATAACTTCTGTCTCTCTTTTCAATGTCCATCTGTCTCTTTCCCTCTCTGTCTCGTTGTCTGTCTCTGTATCTGTCTCTCTGTCTCTCTGTCTGTCTGCCTGTCTGTCTGCTGATGCCTGCCTGCTGCTGCTGCCTGCCTGCTGCCTGTCTGTCTGTCTTGTCTGTCTGTCTCTCTCCTCTCTTCTCTCTCTCTATCTCTCTCTATCTCTCTCTCTCTCTCTTCTCTGTGGCATTTTCTCTGACAGGCTGAGCAGCACCTTTGCTTACTAGACAGCAAGACTGCAAGACAGCAAGACAGCAAGACACTATTTTCCTGTAGAGAGCTGCATTGACTCTTTTTTTCCTGTTGAGTCTGCAAGACACTATGTTTCCTGTAGAGACAGCATGACACTATTTTTCCTTGTAGAGGGACAGCAAGACACTATTTATTCTGTTAGAGACAGCACGAACTCTTTTTTGTAGAGACAGCAAGAAACTCTATTTACACTATTTTTCCTGTAGTTGACAGCAAGACACTTATTTTTCATGTAGAGACTGAAGACACTATTTTTCCTTTAGAGACAGAAAGACACTATTTTTGCTGTAGAGACAGCAAGAAATTATTTTTCCTGTAGAGACAGAAGACACTTTTTTCCTGTTAGAACAGAGCACTTTTTTTCCTGTAGAGACAGCAAGACACTATTTTTCTGTAGAGACAGAGACACAAATTTTTCCCGTTAGAGACAGCATGACACATGATTCCTGTGGAGACAGCAAGGGACACTATTTTTCCTGTAGAGACAGCAAGACACTTTTTTTCCTGTAGAAAACACAACACAAATCAAAATCTAAACAAACAAGCAACGAAAAAATATCAACACAAAACATACAACAACAAAACAAAACACATAAACAACAAACACAAAACGCCTTTTCACTGAAGATATCATTTAGCATGGACCCAGGGTGACGATACTCCTGTGGACACTCCCCCTGTGTAGACAGGCTTGACGCTCTGTGGACACTCCTGTGTAGACGGCTGTAACGCTCCTGTAGACACTCCTGTGTTGACAGGCTGATACTCGTGAGGACATCCCTGTGTAGACGGCTGATATCTGTGGACACTCCTGTGTAGACAGGCTGACGTCTCTGGACATCCCTGTGTTAGGACTGGCTGAATTCTCCTGTAGGGACACTCCCTGTGAGACAGGCTGATTCTCCTGTGGGACAATCCTGTGGAGACAGGCTGATACTCCTGTGGGACACTCCCTGTGTAGACAGGCTGATACTCCGGGGGGGGGGGGTGGAAAACTCCTGTGTAGACAGGCTGATATCTGTGGACACTCCCTGTGTTGACAGGCTGATACTCCTGTGGAACACTCCCTGTGTAGACAGCTGGATACTCCTTGTGGACACTCCCTGTGTAGACTGGGCTGATATCCTGTGGACACTCCCTGTGTGACAGGCTGATTACTCTGTGGACACTCCCTGTGTAGACAGGCTGATACTCTTGGACACTCCCTGTGTAGTCAGGCTGATACTCTCTGGACACTCCCTGAATCGACAGGCTGATACTCCTGCAGACACTCCCTGATAGACAGTCTGATACTCTGGTGGACTCTCCCTGCATTGACAGGCTGATACTCCTGACAGACCTCCTTGTATAGGAAGGCTGATGCTCCTGCAGACGCTCCTGTATAGACAGTCTGATACTCCTGCAGACGGCTCCTGTATAGACAGACTGATACTCTGTGGACACTCACTGTACAGACAGGGGATACTCCTTCAGACGCTCCCTGTATTGGGACAGGGTCTGATGCTCCTGCGGACACTCCTGTACAGACAGGTGATACTCTGTGGACACTCCGTATTGCAGGTGTACTCCTGTGGACAATCCCTGTATAGACAGGCTGATACTCATTCCGGACACTCCCTGTATAGACATGTGTACTCCTTGGACAATCCATGTATAGACAGGTGATAGTCCTGCAAGACACTCTGTATAGACAGGCTGATAGGTCCTGTGGGGACACTCCCTGTACATAGGACAGGCATGGATTAATTCCAATCACAACAAGGGAGTGGAGTTTTGGCGGGTATGACCGTTTCTCTTCCTTTTATCCCACTTAGGCAGCCTTACTCCAACTTCCGAGGAAGGTGGCATGTTATGTGTTTTGGGTGTCTTCCTATACAAGGGCAAACTGGCCTCTTCCAAAAGGTGGTGAAGGGTTTTTTATGTGCATGCAGTGCTGTGCATGCGTTCAACACGGAATCTCGGTTTTTAGTCTCCTTCGACGAAATGTATGGGAAAGGGCGTCAGAACCAATGTTTGCTCCGAGGGAAAAATCCCTGATATAAACAGCCAGCTAGTTTTTCGAACCGCAAAAACTCCAGAATCACTGAGAGATTAGAGTCTGGGGCGCTCTACCATGAAGCTCTACCAGCCATGAGGGGTGACACGACTGGTCAGCTATCTCCCACTGACCTATACCAGCCCCTGTGGGGTGGACACGATATGGTCAGTCTCTACCACTGTACCTATGCCTACACCCCTGAGGGGTGACTCGAACTGGTCAGCTCGCTACCACTGACCTATGCCAACCCTGAGGGGTGGACTACGACTGGTCTGCTCTCTTCTCAGCGCCTTCTGATCACATGAGGTCCTGCACCGCCGTTGAGTAAAAATGCCCATTCTCGTTGAACGGAGACTGTTCAGTTCAGTTCAGTTTCAGTTCAGCGGTTTTATTTATGTCTGTCATCGCCTTATGATATGTGACACTTGTTCTGAAAAAAACGAAAAAAAAAAAAACAAACAAACTTATCAGCCATGTTTAGTACTTTCAAAATCACATTCTGTTATAGGCATTTTTCACATTAGTGATAGTACCCTAGTGGTACAAAACATTGTTTGTTCCTTTATATATTATGTTTTTGCAATCTGTGACTGCGAAATAACCATGACAACTTCTGCAGATATTATGAACGTGGTAGGACAATATGACTGATCAAACGTGATACTTAATCCACACCTTTCTTCTTGATAGTGCGAGGTCAACTCTGAGCTGTCCAACACCAGGTGAGGCACAGACATGTTTTCTATGCAGACACAGAGGAAAATCTGATAGAGCGAGATCAACAATGAGCTGTACAACACCAGGTGATGTTGAGAACTGTTTCTCTGAGTCACAGAGGATAGAGCTTGATAGAGCGAGATCAACACTGAGCTGTCAACACCAGGTGATGTAGAGAACTGTTTTCTCTGCAGACACAGAGGAAGAAGCTTGAAGGTTGGAGAGTGGAACAGGAGGCTGAGGCCAGTCAGCCTTGGTCTCTCCATCAGGTGGGTGTACCCTGGCACGCCCCACTGTGGCTTATGGTTGTATGGACAGGCGGCCCCGCCCACTGTGACTTCTGTCCTGTATGGACAGGCCGGCAACGCCACTGTGAATTCTGTCTGTATGGACAGGCGGCCCCGCCCACTGTGACTTCTGTATGTATTGACAGGCCGGCCCGCCACTGTGGACTTCTGTCTGTATGGGAAGGCGGCCCGCCCACTGTGACTTCTGTTCTGTATGGACTGACGGGCCCCCGCCCACTGTGACTTCTGTTGTATGGACAGTCCGGCCCCGGCCCTCTGTGACTTCTGTCTGTATGGACAGGCGCCACACCCCACTGTGGCTCTTCGGTCTGTATGGACAGGCCCGGCACCGCCACTGTGGTCTTCTGTTTGTATGGTTAGGCCGGCCCCGCCCACTGTGGCTTCGGGCTGTATGGACAGGCCGACCCTAGCCCCTCTGTGATTCTGTCGGTATGGTAGGCCGGCCCGCACTTGTGGACTTCTGTATGTATGTACAGGGCGGGCCCGCCCACGGGACTTCTGTCTGTATGGCAGGACGGGGCCTTCCCACGTGGGATTCTGTCTGTATGGACTGGCCGGCCAACCCACTGTGACTTCTGTCTGTATGGGACAGGCCGGGCCCCGCCCACTGTGTCTTTTGTCTGGTATGGACAGGCCGGGCCCCGCCCCACTGTGAATTGTCTGTATGGTACAGGCCGGGCCCCGCACCACTGTTGACTTCTGTCTGTTTGGACAGGCCGGCCCCGACCACTGTGTTGTTGTCTGTCTGGGACAGGCTGGCCCAGCACACTGGGACTTCTGTCTTTATGGGACAGGCCGGCCCAACCCACTGTACTTCTGTCTGTATGGACAGGCCGGCCTACCCACTGGACTTTGTCGTATGAAAGGCGGCCCCGCCCACTGTGACTTCTGTCTGTATGAAGGCCGGCCACGCCACTGTGACTTTGTCTGTATGTACGGCCGGGCCCCGCCCACTGTGACTTCTGTCTGTTGGACAGGCGGGCATGCCCACTGTGTCTTCTGTCTGTATGGACAGGCCGGCCCCACCACTGTGACTTCTGTCTGTTGGACAGGCCGGCCCCGCCCACTGTGACTTTTGTCTGTATGGACAGCGGCCCCGCCCACTGTGAATTCTGTCTTGTTTATGGGGGGGGGGAACAGACGGGCCCCGCCTCACTGTGACTTCTGTCTGTATGGAAGACCGGCCCCGCCCCCCACTGTGACTTCTGTTGTATGGTCAGGTGGCCCGCCCACTGTGACTTTTTGTCTGTATGGACAGGGCCCGCCACTGTTGACTTCTGGTGTGTATGGACAGGCCGGCCCCCACCCCACTGTGACTTCTGTCTGTATGGACAGGCGGCCCTGCCCACTGTGAATTCTGTCTGTATGGGACAGGCCGGCCCGCCACTGTGACTTCTGTCTGTATGGACAGGCCGGCCCCGCCCACTGTGACTTAGCTGTATGGAGGCCGGCCCCGCCCACTGTGGACTTCTGTCTGTATGGACAGGCCGGCCGCACCTGTGATTCTGTCTGTTGGACAGCGGCCCCGCCACTGTGATTCATTACAACACCCGCCACCTTACCCCATTTCTTTCCCCAAC
>JAFLJL010009529.1:263839-281432 GCA_018398815.1 Conus ventricosus
TGCAGCACATTCAACAGCATCTAATCCTGTTTTGTTCCCTTTTTGTACTTTCCATCCCCTCCCTACTTCTTATGCGTGTTTATTTATTAAATTTCTAATTATCTTGTACAAAAACCTTTCTATCTTACCCTCCTCCTTTCCATTCTCGTATATTGTTTTACAAGTCGGTTTTAACCTGTAGACCACATTGCCAGCCCTTGAGCTTTAATCCTTATAGTTGATTTTCTCTGGATTTGAGTGCATAAAAGATGTACATAGCTACATCCCGTATGATCTCTGTATTTTGTTTTGTAGTATATTATCTAATCTAATCGTGTTCAGATTGTTAAAATGTTTGGTTATGTATTTCACTCTAATTGATTATATTTGGACATGCTGTTAAAAGTGCATTTCTGTTTCATCTACAGGACAAAAGGGGCAGGTTACAATCACCAAACTATCAGTGTATTTCCTATTGATATGTAATTCGTTTATTCCTAGTCTCATTTTTGTTAATGCTTTCCTAAATTTAGTTATAGTAATTTGATGTAGGTATTCTTCTGTTTGATGCAAGGTTTTGAATGTATAGTATGTTGCGAATCTCTCACTATTTGTTATTTTCTCATGCCAAGTTTGTTTATAACAATCTATAATTCTTTGTTTTAAACTCCTTTATAAAACTATGTTCATTTCTTACCCCTTCATTTGCCCATACCTCTGAGAAACCATACCTATCTAGGCATCCTTTTATTCTAGTGCCCAGTTTTGTGTTTTAGTTACTTCTGTTTTTTCCCTTTCATATGCTGTTTTGGAATCTATTTGGAGGCATATTTACTAAACGTAGCCAATATCTAATTGCTTTATTATACTATCTATATATAATGGGTATCTGCCTAACTCTCCATACACTAGATTATTTGGTGTTTTCTTTCCTACCCCTAAATATTTTTTACATGCAAGTAGATGTACATTTTCTACTGCTGAATACATAGTTAATCCCCATACCTCAGCTGCATATAGTAATAGTGGTTTGATTTGGGTATCAAATAATTTAAAATAAATTTCATATCTATATGTCCTAAACTGTACATGGTTTTCATTATTTCAATCACCTTACCTTTAGCTCTACCTGCATATTCTGAAAGGGAGATATCTGCCGAGAGTTTTGGTTGTCAATGTATAACCCAAATATTTATAACTATTTACAACTTCTAATTCATCACCTTTATAATACCATTTCTCTGCTCTTCTAAGTATCCTCCTTTCCTGAATACCATGACTTTTGTTTTTTTGTAGATTCACTGTTAGGCCTATTTGGTCAGAGGTCTCTTGGAGATTTCTAAGTTGATTTTGTAATCCTGATGGGGTTATCGATATTAGTGCTATATCATCAGCAAAGAGTAGTAGGAATAGGTTCCTCAGTTCCTGGTAGAAATTGGTATCCATGTCTTCCTTTCAATGTTACCTTTTCTGCCACTTCTGTTATCAAAAGGGAAAAAATTAAAGGAGATAGTAAGCACCCTTGTTTCACTCCTTGAGGACAGTCGAAGAATTCTGTCAGTTCATTCCCATGTCTCACACATGCCTGTACTGTTCTGTACATTCCTTTTAACATGTTTAAACATTTTAGTAGATATTTTATGTTTCTTTAGGATTTCCCATAGCTTATCCCTGTTGACTGTATCGAATGCTTTATGATAATCAATGAATGCTACATATAATTTGCTTCTTCTTCTGCCATACAAGCAGTTACTTATCATTGTTACCAGAGTGTAAATATGATCTATGGTAGAGAAGTTTTTCTAAATCCTGCTTGCTCTTTGCTTATTTTGTTCTCTTCCTTGCCCAGTTGTATAGTCTTCTATTTATTACAGCTGTGAAAATTTTACTTGAGATGCATAATAGGGAAATACCTCTATAATTTCCTGGGGTTTGTTTATCGCCCTTCTTGAAAAGAGGCACGATTACAGCTTTTGTCCATTCTATAGGAGAATAACTATCCTGATATATCTTATTAAATAATTTTATTAGAAACGGGGTTATGTGTTGTTCTGTGGTCTTAAAAAATTCAGGTGGTATTCCGTCAAGTCCAGATGCTTTGCCCTTTTTCAATTTCTTTATTGCTAAACTTATTTCAATATTAGTTATCTCTTCATCTAATTCTTGTATATGGATTTCCTCATCTTCAACTTCAATGTTTTGTTGCACCCTTTCATTGTTGTTTTGCACTTCAGGTAGTTGCGGGTTTTAAAACACTTTCAAAGTGTTCTTGCCATTGTGTAATACTTATTGCTGGCAGTGTAATCTTTTCCTTTTTTGTGCTTTTTATAATGTTCCAAAACATCTTACTGTCTTTTTGGTTTTGTATGAGTGCTCGTATGTTTGTTTACTATATTGTTTTTTCTTCTCTCTGATTGTTTCTTTATATATTGTTCTTTTGTTTGCATATAACTCCTTTCTTACTTTATACAAATTTGGGGTTTTTGAATCTGTTGGTGTGCGTCAGTGTACATAATGCGTGTCTGGCATCTTTTTTCTTGACTTCACATTCCTTATCATACCATCCCTTTGTTGTTTTGTTGTCCCCTCCTTATGCATATATTTACATACATACTTTTACCAGCCTCTTTTAATAGTTTATTGAAATTTTCTAAACTTAAATCTATATCAGTGTCAATCCCTCGGTAATCTGTTCTAGTAGTATTTTAAATCTTTCTGTTTCTATATGCTGTATATATATTCTTGTTGTTTTGCAGGGTCCCATCTAATTTTCTTTACAAACTTTCTCTTAGCTTTGTCTTCCTGGGGGTCTGGCAATGTGCTCCGTATTACCATGTTGATTGGCATATGGTGAGATTCAATTCTTTCCTGGATAACAAATTTTTTACATTACCAATCAACTCAAATGAACATATAAAATAATCAATTGTACTGTTTCCTCTATCAGAATAGAACGTGTATGCACCGTCAAAATAAGAGAGAGAGAGAGAGAGAGAGAGAGAGAGAGAGAGAGAGAGAGAGAGAGGAGAGAGAGAGAGAGAGAGAGGACAGAGACAGAGACAGAGAGACAGACTGATTGACTGACAGACAGACAGACAGACAGAAATTTAAAAAAAAATATAAAACAGGTTGGCTTCTTGAGTTCTGTACAGTGTGTTCAAAATACCGCAGCGCGCTCTCCGTGTCACACAGAGTTCAGTGTTTGACGTCACTGTGTAAATGACGTCACAATACGAAAGAAAGGCAGACAGAGAGAGAAAGAAAGAGTGCAGACGGGAAGAAGGAATGAATGAAAGCGAATGTCACTGAAGAAGAACAGACGGACGAAATGAACGAGGAAAGGACAAAGGGCATGAAGAAAAAGTGTGAACAAAGAGGTGACGATGGAACGGAAGACAGGAACAAAGGAAAGAAGAAGAAACAAAGGGAGGAGAGAAGGAAAGACGGAACGGAAAGAAAGAAGAACAGAAGGATGAAGAGCAGGGAGGGGTGGAGGGGAGGGGGGAGAGAGAAACATGAAGCCGTTGGTGACGAGGTGTGGCGGTGTGACACACGGTGACAGGCTGTCCCTGTGGTGGTGTCAGTAAATGACACACAGAAAACTGGTGGACCTGGACCATGACTCATAGCCATCACCACCCCACCTCACTCCCAGCACTATGACCACCGTCCTCTCCATCCCTGGACATTGTGGTAGTCTGTGACGATGACCTGGTCAGTGCGGGCCAGGGCCAGATCCTCTGCATCAGCGGCACTGGGGGGACGTGACAACCGCCCTGACCGGTACTCGGTGATGACCACTCAGACGATGTACGAGGTCATCAGCATCACGTGCATCAGAAAGGTGAAGACAGAGGATCCAGGTGTCCCTGTACTGGGGGGCACCTGAAAACAGCATGACCATGATGACATGACGTCACTGTACACCTCCACCCCTGGCTGGTCTGATGCACACAGACACACTGACAGACAGACAAACAGACAGGCAGGCAGACAGACAGACAGACAAACAGACAGACAGACAGACAGACAAACAGACAAACAGACAAACAAACGCACTGACAAACAGACTGACAGACAGAAAGACAGACAGACAGACAGAGAAACATACAAGGACGACAGACAGACAGAAAAAACGAAAAATTTGTGTACAAAAAAAAAATTGAATAAAGAGACCGATCTATTTTTTTTGCCCAGGATTTGGGTCCCTTGTACAGAATTAGATCTAAATTATTTCTCATGTCATCACCATAGATCATGTTTGGCTGCGGCACCCTGTTTGGGGGGCTGACAAAGGATGGGGGGACGATAAAGGATGAAATATAAAGATAAATGAGATGAAGAGTGAGGGTGAGGTGATGTATAAATGATGAGAAAGGGGTGATGACGATGATGATGATGATATGATGATGTGATGAGGGTGTTTGACGATAAAGATGAAATGATGAAAAGATAAATAATGATAAATTGAGGGTTTGAGGTGATGATAGGGGTGATGAGCTGATGAGAGGGTGATGATATGATGATGAACGATGATGATGATGCAACAGAACATTTCCTAGGGGGCGTCCCACACGCATTTCGGACAGGATTTGCCCAATGGTGTGGGCACACAGGGTACCCCGCCAGGCCGCCCCCCATTGTGACCTCCTGACCATGTGACCAGCCCCCGGGACTGGGGGGTCCCCCCTGTGGGGAGAGGCAGTGCGGGGGCGCTGAAACCGGGGGGATGGGGGGCCAAACCTATCAGATTTTCCCCTCCACCTGTCTGGTATTTTTCGGGAACCGCAGAGGTTCGGGGGGGGACTTTTGCAGATCTCCAGCCAGGATGGAGGGAGAGGGTTTTGGAATTTTTTCCACATCCACACCGACGCTGCCCACAAACCAGGGATTTTGGGGGCAGCCCCGGTCCCCGGACAGGGGTTAAACCCACGGAAGAAGGGGTCACTAAAACCGGACACTGTACACAGGACACAAAGTCAGGTGAAAAGGGCCCCGAAAACCCTTCCGTGAGACCCTAAAACATGATTTAGATCACAGAAACATATCTACGGGTCACTTTCCTTCATTTTCTTTTTCATTCTTCATACACGGGGCATCTTTAAAATGTAGTTGTGAAATTAGCAAAGGGATTGCAGTAGCAGTAGCAGCAGCAGCACAGCTGTGGTTAGCGGGTTTGGTGCATACACGAAAGTCTCTGCCTCGGGGTTTCCCTCTTTCTCTTTCAATTCTCCATTTGGGATCGGAAATAGGAGCAGGGGCTTTTTAAGCACACCTTCAAAATATTCCCCCTCCCCCTTGTGTTTGGGAATAGAAAGAAATGGTGGGGGGGTGTGGTGGTGGTAGTTGTAGTGGGGGAGTACGGGGTAAACCCAATTGGGTAAAAACAAAATTCCATATTTTTTTCAATACCTTTTCAAAAACCTGGGCAATATTTTTCTGGGACCAAAAACCCGGGACTAACCCCCCCCCCCCCCATCTCACCCCCACTCACCCGGCACCCCTCAACCTTCATTTTATATATGCCCCGGGTTCACACACACACCCACACACACAAAACCCACCCACACACACACACACCAAAACACCACATACACACACACAACGCAAAACAAAACACACACAAAACACTCACACAAAAACACACACACCCCAAAACACCACACCACACACACAAACACACCCACACACATCCCATTATATACACAAAACACTTTTCACACAAATCAAGTGAACACAACAAAAAACAATTCACTTACCAATAAAAGAATCAGGGGCACACTACCAGCACTTGAATAAACACTTTTTCCATTCAAAAGTCACAGTTCCTTTACCATTAATGAAATTTTAAAATTTACACAATTCCCTCCACCTAAAAAGTATCTTGTTCCCATTTTTTACTTTTTGGCCCACTTTCTCATTAAATCAACTTAAGCGGGCCCTTTAAACAAAAAATTTTCCAGTTTCCCCCCTTTTTTTTGCCCCACACTGCCACACTTGAATCACACTACATTTAAAAATCACATTTTCCTTTTAAACCATGTAAAGATAGCCATTTAGAGGGAATGAAAAATTTTTTAAACTATTCCATTAACACCTGAAAATGTATTTTTTGACCCGGTTTTACTTTTTGATTTCTTCCATTTTTCTCTTTTATCTGGGCCTCAAAAAACAGAAATTTTTCGGGCTTCTTGCCCCTTAGCAGATCTACAAGAGAAATTTGCTTTGCTATGAAGGGAATTTTTTGTTTTCTTTCGGGTTTTCCCTTAAACAAACTCTTCAGCAGACTTAAGCGGGTTTTTTTAAACAAAATTTTTCAGTTTTCCTCTTCTTTGCTTTAAACTTCTTCAATTTCATCAATTGCCTTCCTTTTCCCCCTTAAACCCTTTTTTTTTTCCCCTCCTTTTCTTCTCTCGGGTTTCCCCAAAATACAATTTGGAAATTTTGATTTAGCACGGGCCCTGAAATTAAGCAAGAATTTTTTTTGTCACTTCGCTTGAACCCCCAACACTTGCCCAAAGATCAGCAATCTAAAATTTCATATTTTTTTCCAAACCCTGCTGGGTAAAAGCAAATTTTCCAAATTTTTCCCGGCCCGGGAAAAACCCTTTCCCCCCCTTTTTTCCAAGATTTTTCCAGCCCTTCCAGGATTTGGGAAAGGAACCCCTGGAAAAGATATTTTGTTCCCTGGGGGTATATATGGTAAGTAGTATAGAGTACAGCACCCGCAGTAGTTGAGTAGTAGTAGAAAGGTTTTTTGTGGGCCAGGGGTTTGGTTGTAGTAAGTATATTGGAAATTTGGGTTTAAAGTATAGAGATTAGAAGTATTGTGAAAAGTAGTAAAAGGGGGTCAGGGCAGTAGTAGTATTACACAGCAGCAGAGTAGAAATAAAAGTAAAGTAGAAAGTGGGTATATTTATAGAGAAAAGCAGCACACAGCATGTAGTAATAGTAGCAGTAGTGTTACTAGTGGGAAACTACACTACAATTTTAGTAGAAAGAAAAAAATAAGTGTAGTAGTAGTATATTATCGGTAGTAGAAGTAGTAGTAGTAGTAGTAGTAGTGGTCGGGGTAATTAGTATGGTAGTATAGGGGTATTTGTATATAGGGGGTATGGGTAGTAGGGTGGTTTTGGGTAATAGTAGTAGGGTAGTATAGGGGAGTAGTAGTTTAGTATATAAAAAGTGGTAGTAGTAGGGGTTGATAGTACAGGGGGGTTTAGTGTAGTATTGCTGTAGTAGTAGTGAAAGTAGTAGTAGTTGTTTGTATATTTTGGAAAGAAAGGAGTGGCGTAGCAGCATAGTGGAGAAATTTGGGGGTAGTGGTAGTAGTAGTAAAGAAATGGGGTAATAGGAGTATGGTAGTAGGGAAATAATATATAGCAGCAGAAGCAAAGCACGGCAGTAGTAGCCCGGTAGTAGTAGTAATAGTAGCTGTAGTAGTAGTAGTAGTAGTAGTATAGAAAGTAGTATATAGTGGGATAGTAGAAAGTAGTAAACAGCCCTTATGGTAGCAGTACTAGTAATAGCACAGCACAACAGTATCCATAAGCCACAGCAGCAACATAAAAGCAGAATAGCAAAAGTAGTACAGCACCCACAGCAGCGCAGTAGGTTTATTAACAGCAGCACCAGTAATGATATCGGCAACGCAGTAGAAAAGTGGTAGTAATAGTGATGATAGCAGTGGGGGCCAATAATAAACAATTTTTCCCCTTGTATTCATTCATTTTCAGTTTTTGCTCTCTGTGGTCTCTCTTTCTGTCTTCGCAACTGTCTGCCCGTCTCTCTCCCCTTTTTCCCTTAAACTTCTTTTTAAAACCCCCGGGACAGCCCCCCCATAAAAAACCCGTGAAAGCCACCCAAAAAAAAAACACACAACACCACAACACACCCCACCCCGCACACACACACACCCCACCCACACACACACACACACACAACACACCAAAATCCCATAACTTCTCTCCCTCTCTCTCTCTCCTCTCCTCTCCCCCTCCCCCCCCCTATTCTCCTCCTCCCCTCTCTTCTTCTCTCTTTCACACACCCCAAACACACACACACACACACCCCACAACAAAACCCCACACACACACACACAAAAATTTTGTGTGTGGGGTTTTCGTGTGTGTGGGGGTGCCATTTTTATGGGCCCCTTTTAAACTTAAGTCCTAGTGTACACAAAAATTGTTTCAGATCAGAAAGGGAATTTTCACTGTCTTTTTTTTTCATTTACGGGTTTCGGGGAAAAAATGTTTTAAGGCACGGGCCCTTTTTGCACCCAACAAAAGCCCCTTGACTTTTGACCTGTAAGGATCACTTGTATTTTTTCCCGATACCTGCCTGTAAAATTGTTTGTGCCACAAAAACCAGAACTTTAATTTCTGACCACTTTTGGATAATCTTGGGGTTTTTTCAAGTAACCGGGCTCCCTAAAAGTCTTACTGTGCGATGGATCATCGTGTCCCACCAGGAAAATATACTAAAATGTCTTACTGCAAACATCAAAAAAAAAAGAATCTCAAAAACCGGTGTCCACCCATTTGGTTTTTTTTTCAAGTTTAAAATAAATTTAAAAAAGGTTTAAAAACACTTGCCATTTCAGACTTTTGATGCTAGGCTTTACCCAAAAACCCCTGTCATAAATTTTTTTACTGATTATTAACGGGAAATTAATTGAGTAGAAATAATTAATTTTTTAAAGTCAGGTAAATGTATTTTTTTTTTTAAATAAACAAAAGAAGCAGAATCTTTAAACAGAAAAAGTAATTTTTGAAACAGTAACAAGGGAAAAAAATACGGGGAGTGGGGCATAAAATGTCCCCTTTGGGAACCCCCTGGGGAATTAATTAATGCACAAAAACCCCAGCAAAATAAATTTTTCACCCTGCACTATCTTGCATATCTTCGAATTTGCCAGTGTACTAGCCCTTTCAGCACACATTTTTCACTAAATTGCGTCCCCTTATTTTCTACAAAAAACAACTTGTTTACAAGTCAAAATCTTATTTTCAAAACAAAACGTGCACATGATTTCTGTTTAGGGGGGTTTTGCGTCATTTTGGCTACCTACAAGGGATTTTAAAATCTTACTGGGCCCCATCCATGCAAATGGGTTTCTGACCAGCTTGAATCATATTGGGGGAATTCCCCTTTAGACTAACTGCCAGTCTAAAAGTCTTACTGCACACCAAACCCTGCAAATGGTTTCTCAACCCGTAAGGGTCATTTTTTCTTCAGGGGACTTGCCCTCTTAAAAATTTTACTTACACACACATAAAAATTTAAATTTTCAACCCCTCATCTTTTATTTTTTTCTGGTATTTCTCCTGTGTAAAGGGCTTACAGCAACTCTCATGCCCAAATTTCAGACCCGTGGGATCAAACTTGTGTCCTTCGACCAAGTGCCGATTAAATCTCATACCAAAACACATCACATGAAAAAGTTTCCCCACCATATGGGGTCATCTTGTGTTTTTTCAGGGCACCGCCCATGAAAACTCCCTTTCTGCACACTTCACAAAGAAAATAATTTTTACCCCTATGGATCATCTTTGTTTCTTTAGATTTCCTGCCCATGTAAAAACCCTTCCGCACACCCTTTTACAGAAAATAATTTCTCCCAGTAGGGTCAACTTTTGGGGTTTTTTCAGATTACCTCCTTGTAAAACTCTTACTGCAAAACATTACATGAAAATAATTTCTTTTTACCAGTAAAGGTTTAACTTGTGTGTCTTTAGGTCCCCCTGGGCCCCTGTAAAACTCTTTAAATGCCACTTCACCCTGAAAATAATTTTTTCACCAAATAAGGTTCCCTCTTGTGTTCTTCAAACGACTTTTCCCGTGTAAAACTCTTACTGCACACAACACTGAAAATAATTTCTCCACCATTTTGGATATCTTTTTCTCTTCAAGGGGGACCGGGCCCCTTTTAAAACTCTTTCTGCACACCTCCCATTAAAAAAAATTTCTCCCAGTATGGATCATCGGGGGCCTTCCCAGGGCCCCCCTGCCTGTTAAAACTCTTCCTTTCAACCTTCACTGAAAAAAAATTTCTCAACCCGTAGATCATCTTGGGGTTTTCCCTTTAGGTCACTTGCCCGTGTAAAACTCTTTCTGGGCCCCACACAGGGAAAATTTTAAATTTTTGGGCCAGTATGGATCATCTTGTGTGTCCCTTTAACAACTTCCCTGGAAAAATCTTAAATGCACCCCTCACATGAAAATAATTTCTGACCAGTAAAGGGTCATCCCTTTTTGGGGCTTCAATGACCCTGCCTGTGTAAAACCTTTCTGTCAACCCCAATCACTAAAAATTTTTTGAAAAAGTATGGATCACTTGTGTCCTTCAGGCACTTTCCCGGGGGAAACTCTTACTGCACCCAACACCTTAAAAAAAATTTCTGACCAGTATGGATCATCCCTTTTGGTTTTTCAGATTAAACCCAACCCCCTCTTTAAAAATCTTAAATGCAAAAACTTTTCAAGAAAATGGGTTTTGGGGGGCCTGGTTTGGGTCATCTTGTGTGTTTCAGATTACCAGCCGTTTAAAAGGTCTATGCACACATCACAAGTGAAAAAAGTTTTCCCCTTTTTTTTTTGGGTTTACACCTTTACCTTTCCCAAAAGGGGCCCCCTTGTACTGAACACACCACAAAAACCCCTGGTTTTTGAGCTGACCCTGATGTCCCCAGTTGTACTGAACACACCACAAACCCCCTGGTTTTTTTTGAGCTACCCGGGTGTTCCCCCGTTGTTTAAAAGAACCAAAAAACCACAAACCACTGGTTTTTGGGGCTGACCGGGTGCTTTAAAAAGTGGGAAAACGGGGTTTTTTCATCTTCCCCGTCCCAAAAAGAAATATTACTTCCCTTACATGTCAAATCCAAAATTTCCTCACTACCCTCAACAAACTGACCATTAATGATCATCACCCCCAATCCTTTTTTTTAGGCAGTCTTAAACCAAAAACAAAAGGGGTTCACACAAAGAAACCCAAAAAGACCCCGTTAAAGATCATCACTTCCCCATCCTTTTTTTCAGGCATCTTAAACCAAAATCAAAAAGGTACCCCACAAAGGAAAAAAAAAAGAAAGCAAGCCAAATACTTTCAAATGCGTTGATGTGAAGGATCAAACTTCAAGGAATCATAAAACTGAAAAGGGTTCAATGAGCTGCTATTTTTTAAACGGCCCCCAACGATGAAATTTAATAATTTGTAACCCAAAAATAAAAACAGAGGGTTCAGGTGAAGGAAGGGGAAAAGGGGGGGTGGGAAAAAGGGGGGGGGCGGGAAGGGTGGGGGGTTGGGGGAAAAGAAGTGGAAGGGTAAGAAATGTTTCTTTAAACCCAGCCCACCGCAAAGGGCCACATCAGGGCAAGTGGGGGAGTGGAGGGGGAAGCAGGAGAGGGGGGGAGAGGAGGCAAAAGGGGAGCTCCCCTTTTCCCCCTTCCATTTCCCCCCCCCCTCCGCAGGAACCCGAATTCCTTTATTGTGGGAAAACCCCTTTTTGGCACCTCCCTGCACAGAAAACCCCCCCCCCCCCCCCCCCCCCCCCCCCCCCCCCCCCCCCAACTTACCCGCATATACTTGCCCCGGCCAAATGGACCCCAAATTTTAAAAAGTCAAAAAAGGACAACAATAACATTCCCCCCAGGCAACAAGCAGAGAAAAGTTTTTGCTTATCTGACCAGCCAAAAAAGTTTAAGGGCTGGGAAATGTCTAACCTACAGCCCCAGTAAAAAACATCCTGCGATTTGGCCCTAGGAAGGGAGGGAAGGGATTTTTTAGGTGGGGGTATGGAAAAGGGGGGCAAAGGATTTTTTCCCCAATATTATCAACAACAGAAATTCCCCCCCTCCCCCCTAAACCCCCTGAAATAGTTTTATAGTACTTAAATCCCCAAATTTTTCCCGGTCCAGAATACTGTTGCTGATTTAGTTAAATGGTGTAAACAAAGTCACATAAACAAATTTTATTATTCATCATCACACATATTATTCATCATCACATCATATTTTTGGGTCCTTCCCTCATTTCCTTCACCCCACACACCCCACACACCACACACACACACCCACACAACACACACACACCCCACCCCACCACACCCCACCGCCCCAGTTTTCCCCCTTTTTTTTTCCCTCTCTAACTGAGAAAAAAAAAACTTTTGGGAAAAAGGGAAAGGAACTTTAATCCTCTTTTTTTTTTTATCATTTCTCTTTCTAATCAAAAATGGCCTTTAAATGTTTTTTTTTTCCTTTTAATCATTTTACAGGTCATGGGTTTTTTAAAAGAACAGTAACGGCACAGGTCCACCACACTCACTTTTTTGGGGGAAACAGGGTATTTACGGCCATCCCCGTCACTTCATTTACCATTGCCATCACCATTTTTTCCTGATTTTTGGGCCTCCAAAGGCTGTGACCACATCATCTTTTTTATTAAAGAAAGCCATGATTCCTACCGGGCAAAAACCCCCTCACAGAATTTTAAATTTCAGGAAAAGGCCTTTTCAAAAAGTACTGAACATGCCGGGAAAACCCCCTTATTTCTTTTGTTAAGAATAGAAAACCAAATCAGACCATAATTTTTAAACTGGGTAGCATTTGGAAGGGAGGGGAAAGGTAGGGGGAAAGGAGAGGGGAAGGGCTTACCCTTAAAAGCAATGAGGGGAGGGGGCACTGCCTTTTTTTTGTTTTTAAATTTTTAAAATTTTTTTTTTTTTGGGGGGCTTAAACGACGCAAGGCCATCAAACCCAAAAATCAACTTTACCAAATTAAATCGTCATAATGAACCTATGCAAAATAAGTTCCCTGAAATGGGGACAGTATTTTTTCCCAAAACCGTTTTTCACTTTCTGGCGCTCCCGTCCTCCTCTGTTTCTTTCATGGATTCAGAGCTGACGGTAACACATGACGCCATCACCATGACGTCTTTGGGGCTTCTGTCCACACATCACTCATGAGGCTTGCTGGACAGCATCAATTTTTGAGACATCAAAATGCTACGCTGAGTTTGATGTGACTGGCCCCATTTGCTGATGACATCTAGCGATGTTTGATGTACTGGTTCAGTCCCTTTATACACACTGCTGTTTGATGGAACCCGGTTAGTCCCTTTTGACCCTCAAATGGGTGATGTTTGATGGGACTGGTTTTTAAAACTTGATGCCCTCAAAATGCTTTATGTTAGATGTGAAATGGGTTTAGTCTTGATACAACACCCGCTGATGTTTGAAAGTCCTGGGTTTAGTCTTGATGAAAATAACGATGATGTTTAGATGTGACTGGTTCAGGCTTTATGACATCACTGATGACGTTTGATTTTGGCCCGGTTCAACTTTAATTTCCCCCCAAAAAGGTTCAATCTTAACATCAATTTTGGGTATTAGAAAAAAAAGCATGACTGGGGGAAAACCCGTGGTAAACCCCACCCTTCACACTGATACTTTATTCAACGTTTTTTTTTAAAGGGGTTCAAAACCCTCTGTCGAAGAACTGGACACAGAGGAGCTTTGGGCCCCAAAAAATGCAAGATTTAAGACTGATGTCCGCCTTTCCTTTTTCCCGGGAGCTGCTGACCCGGGAAATGGTGGAGGAATTTCCCCCTTCACATCAGGGTCAACTGGGTTTAGCTTTTAAAACCTGGACCTTTAAACTGGGCTGTCCATCTGCTTCAGACTTGGGAAGGGTAATTAAAAAAATTCTGAAAAGGGGTTTCTCACAAAAAATTTTGGGTGGGAAACTTTTGATTCATTTACTCCAAAACATAATGGGTCTGAAAAAGAGAATTTTATTGTCTTGGTAATTTAAAAATAAACCGAAAATTTTCCTTTAATCCCCAAATTTTAATCACTATAAAACATCAAGCACCCTTTTTCCTAAACAAAACCAAAATTCCCCAAAAATTAAAATGTGTCATTTTTTGCTTTTTAAACGAATGACTTGAGGGCAGAAAAAGAAGCCAAAGAAATTTCCCAACCCCAGACAAAAAACCCGTAATTTCAGGAAAGACCCTGTTTTGTCCTGTAATCTGTTTTTCTGTATCGTATCCTGTAATTTTGTCGTAAACGGGGTCCTGGGGGGGAATCTCTGTCTTCTTTCTTTTTTTCTTTTTTTTTTTCTGCGTACCCCAGGCCCATAAATCCAAAGCACACCCCGTATAGCCAGGCAGTTGGGGTTTTTTGGTATGACCCTTTCTATTTCCCCCCATTAAGGGAGCCCCTACTCCCCTCTTCCCGGGGGAAAACGTCGTCTTATCGGGGGTTTTGTAATTGTTTTTTTATCATGTCCCCGTAACTGTCTGTACTGTGTCCCCGTAATTTTGTTTGGATCTGTGTCCCCCTTTTAAACTGTTTGGGCTGCATCGTGTCCGTAATCGGGTTTTTCTGTATCTTTGGTTTCCCGTAATCTGTTTTTTTCCGTATCTGTGTTCCCCGTTAAACTTCCCCGTATCTGGGGGCCTGTAAACTGTTTTTGTGTCCCCGTAAACTTCTGTACTGTGTCCCCGTAATCGTCTGTCCCGATCTGTTCCTGAAGGGCTGTATCTTGGGGTTCCTTAAACTTCTGGATCTGTGTCCTGTAAAAAGTCCTTTGTAAACTGTTTTCATGTAATCTGTTTGTCTTGGGATCCCGTGGCGGTAAATAACCCCTTTTCTTTCTCAATTAAAGTGTCATTGTAAACAAAGAGAAAACCAAGGAAAAAAACTAAAAAAACATGGTGATCAGGACCTTTTTGCCCAAAACAATGTTTTTGTAAAAAGGGAAGAAACCAAAACCCCAAAAATTTAAAAAATGGGGCCCCTTCAACCCTGCCCAAACCCCAAAAACCCTAACAGGGGTGAAACAACCCCTATGAAACCCAAAAAGGGCAGAATTTAAAAGCAAAGTTAAAATTCAGCACCATCATTTCTTTACAAACAAATGACCTGGGGAAAAAGAGTGTAACATTTTTAAATTCTAAAACACTTTTTTCTATAAATAAAAAAAAAACCCTCAAAAAAACGACTCGGGGGGGAACAACCCGGGAAAAAGGTCTTCAATGTGCTTCTGTTAAGGGGTTTTAAGTCTCCCTCATATAGCTCCCTGCATTCAATTTGAATTTGTCTCTTTCTGAACATTTTCATATGGGGGTTCAAAAGTGGACCTTCTTTACGCCCGTAAAAGATCAAATGAACCTTTAAAAAAAATGGCCAGGTGCAACTGGCAAAAAACTGTTTTTTTCCTTTTGACCCCCACAGGTAGACCAGGGCCACTCTTAGGTTTTGGGCAGATCTTTGGGAAAGGGCTGTTTTTCCATCGGGGTATTCCATCCTCTTGCCGGTCTCTGACATAAACAAATTTAACCTTTTGGGGGCAAAAACTGGTAGGGGAACATATGTTGGACAATTTTTATGTTATGGCATTCCTGGCCAAAAGATCCGCCATTTTATTTCCCCAAATGTCAACATGACTGGGAACCCAAGCAAGAACACCATTATGACCTTCCACTTTCAAAGAGGTAAAAAGTTCAGTAAAAGTTTAGAAGTTCAGGATGATGGACATTATGGCCAGCAATGGTCTCCAAAGCTGACAGCGAATCAGACAAAATCAGAAAAAGGAAATTTTTATTCTAAAATTACGTTTAAACCCAATGCCTACCGGATCGACCGAGATCGACCGCGAGATTTCCTCTTTCTGAATACCGGATCGACCGAGATCGACCGCTGAATACTCGGTCAACGCTTTCGCTTTTCACCATCGCATATCCCAGAATGCAATTGCGACAGAAGAGACTTCCGGTACTTCCGTTCTGGACGCCATTTGGTTTTTGTTGCATGAGTTTGTGGAGTAGTTCGCTGCTGTGAATTTTCAAAGTTCGGCTTTTTTTCGCGAAGATTTTCTGGCAAAAGGCGGATCAAGTAACTATGCAACTTGCAGAATTCATTTTCTGAAGTGATATTGATGAAGAGAGCGTATTTGCGGGCTACACTCTTGAAGAAGATTTGAAGCAAGACGATTCGGACGTCATCTTGACCTAGTTATGAATAAAGATCGACTGCTGACTGATTTTGAGGCCGAATCAATAATGATTCAGGCGATGATAATGACGACGTCGAATAGCCCATTGCTGCTGGGCCCAACCCCCAAAAAAGAAAATTTGAAAAACAAAACTTGCTAGAGATTCTTTAATTGTTGACTGGAGTGGTTGGCTACAAGAAGTGAAGCCCCCAAAAGTTTCCCTTGTTTTGATAGCCAGGAAACCGGTCAGTCAGAGGGTGTGTCCCATGATTTGCCTGTGGGCGCATCATCTTTAGCCTTTTGATTTCAGAAGAATTTGGCAGACTTTTAACGAGAAACAAATTTATTTGCTGCACAAAAGCAAGCAGAAAGAAGAAACATAAACTCTGGCCTGAAATAAAAACTGCCGTTTTATCAAAAAGCAAAGAGGAGCCGGACAAGAGGTACATCATCACCACAGTGTGTGTGTTGGGGGGGGGGGGGGGGGTTTGCTCAGTGCACTTGTGCAAAAGCACATTTTTGTTGAATTCCATCACAATCTAAAGCCCAGTATTCAGTAATCTGTTCTTGTTATTTTTTCCCCTGAGTAGTTTAGAAGACAAATCTTCTTGTATGTGATGCCTTCAGTTTAACAAAATTGTTGAAGTTTGGGTTGTTGTTTTTTTGCTTCACAACAAAAGTTGATTATTTGTTGTGCATACCATACAGAATGACTTTATTTTGTTCCTGAAGGTTTCAGTACTTTGTTTAGACTTGGAAATTATCCTGTGCTCCTAATCCATGATGTTCTGTGGGTACAGTGAATTTAGGGAAAATTGTTTTAGCACTGAGAATACCGAAGTACAGTTAGTCTGTTGTTTTTTTTTTTTCCTCGTGTACCAGTTCACTATATGGTGGGGAAAATGGCTGTTTTGGATGGAGTGAGGTCTTTGGAATTTTTTCATTACTTTTACAGAATAGATAAGTTAAAAACAAATTTTCTATTGAGGTTTCTTTATGGCAAGTGTGTATGTGTTGCGGAGTTACCTCTCTTGCCATGGTATCTCATAGTCATATAGCACAAAGTCATGCGGTAGGCAGAGGGTTAATCTAACATACTTACCGTGGCTCACTAATGCAATAAGCGGCAGCAATTTGCTATCCCTGCCTCGTATAAAATAAAGTCCGTACGGACAACAAAACCCCTGAAAGGGCCTCGTGCCTTGCGCATGCTCAGAACCATCCTCTTTTCGAGGTATATTAAACCTGACTGAGAACTCCTGATGGAACCAGGAAGCGGGGAGTAGGGAGGGTCTCTGTGTGAGCCACGTAAGTATGTTAGATTAAACGTAATTTTAGAATAAAAATTTCCTTTTAATTACACATACTATACCGTGGCTCACTAATGCAGAGTCGCACTACCTGAAGGAGGGCTCACCTGGTTACCGCCTGAGGAGCGAGAAGAGCCGAGCGTGTGGTGGAGATGGAGTGTTGCGCCACCACAGCATGCAGCATGCCCCTAGACCCATCATCGTGCAGACGAGAAACATCGCGCAGGTGAATTGGATGAAGGTGCCAGGACCGCCAATATGCGGCATCTAACACGCTCTGAATGCTGGCATTACGAGCTAC
>JAFLJL010009529.1:281532-295965 GCA_018398815.1 Conus ventricosus
GGCCCTAATCTCAATTAACTAAATGTTAATGCAAACCTGATAAATTTGCCACGAGTTAACCTTCCTTAATATTTATCCATCTATTTTAAATCCAAACCTGACATAGGTAGGAACATTTTAGAAAGACAGAATTATGCATTGAATTGACAGGTGATTGAGCAACCACTGGCAGACTTCCCTTTAAATTAAAAAAAAAAAACACTAAATATTTCGAATCATACACCCGTAGGCATTTTTGCTCTTTTATACATAAAATGGATTATGCTATAATGAACACCCACTCCAAACATGCACACAAGCATTTATGCCTTAAACGAAGAACGAAAACATGGGGGAGGAGAAACAATGACTGGAAGAGAGGGTGGATGAGTGTCCCACCCCCACCCCCGGTAAACTTTGCCCTCAACCAAACATACCACGGTTTGCCTCATGAGTCAAAATTTACTCTCCAACCAATTAAAACAGGCTCTTAGTCTCCGCCAAAAAGCAAATAATATTGTAAAATTATGAAAGTACGACGGACACTAAAATTTCAATGAAAACTTAATTCTTTTGCTCTATGCGTGAGCCATACTCGACAGGCAATATCTGGCACTCACAAGATTTTTAGCAGGACAACTAAAACAAACCTTGCACAAGAAGCCGATGAAAACCAGCAGAACACGCAAATCTTTTAGACAGAAACTAACGATGGAAAGAATTATGACCTCCACCTTAGAATTTGAATAAGTGATTTAATTTACATTAACCGTGGGAAAAGTACGCAAAGAAGCCTATCTCAAGGAACAAAACGTCACTTACAAACAGGCTTGTGAAAAGCTAGCCGTGTGCTACGCTTTGCTCACTGAAGAACCAGCGTCTCCAACACCGGCCTCCCAACTCTCCCGACGAGGAAAAGAATGGTCGTGAGACCACAGCCCCAGCCCTGGTCAGCAGGAAGAGAGCTCCCAAGTCGCCAACCCACCAAAACCCCTATGCCCAATCCAATGAAGGATAGCACTCCTTCTTCTTCTCTCCGTAAGGGCCGGGTTCATTTCTGAACGTAGGTGGCCCAGATGGGGATGTTTAAAACCTGCCCCGTGCTCGCAGTCTTCAAGTAGACTATTATGGCACACAGGTTGCATGCATTGTGTATTTTCGTGTAGCCGGTACTCCACCCGTCTTAGGACATGAGCATCGGGATCTTTAGAGTCCGTGTATGATCTTTAGTGCATGTGACACAGACTAGAACCTCGGTTTATAGTCCCATCCGAACGACTAATGGGATGGAGTCAGAACCAAGGTTAACTCCGAGGGAAAATCCCCCCTAAGCCGAAATTCGAACACCGCCAAACCCCCAGGATCACGGTCCGGCGCTCTTTCCAATGAGTATCGGCCCCCCGGGGTGGGTGAAGATTCAATGAAGAAATCAAAATAGCAAAGAAAACTTGGGAACCCCCCAAACGCACCAGGGGGAAGAGATTGTCTTTGACTCGAGGGTTTGGGCTTTCGCCCAAAATGCCAAAAAAAACGACCCCCGCGGGCAAAAAAAAGTCAGGGTTCGATTCTGGGGTTGGAGTAAACACGAGAATCTCCCAAAAAAAAATGAAGCATGCGTGTCAGACCTGGGCACAGCGGGCTTCGCAGAAAACCCCTGGACAGCTTCGGTGGGGGGAGGATGAGAAAACAGATTAAAATAGAGGGGGAAGGATGGGGGAAAGGCCCGCCTGGGAAAAAAAAAATAACGAAAAAAGGAACCCCAAAAAATATTGCTGGGGTTTCGTCGTCGGAAAGGGAAATAAAAACGAAAAAGGAAAAATTTTCCACCTGAATATTACCCCCGGACAAAAAACCCGTTTTGTCACAAAAACACAACACACAAAACACCACCCCACACACACACCACACCCACCAAAACACACATACATACACCCTGCACGCACCATTTCGCACGCGGGACTTTACAACCCCTAAAACACACAAAACACACACCACACCCCCAAACACACCCACACACACACACACACCACACACACACACAGGGGCACGCACAACCCCGCATTCACGGGACGCCACACAGCACCCACACGCACCCCCCAAAAACTCCCCCACACACACACCCCAAAAACACACCACACACGAACACGAACAAAGAAAAATACACACAAAAACAAAACACCACCACCAACAACACACACACACACCAAACACACCACACACCACACACCACAAACACCCCAAAAAACACCACACACCTTTTCGAACACGCCCCACACACACCACCACACACCCCACACACACCACACACACACACACAAAACCCCACACACACACACGAAAAAGAACACGAACACGCACGCACACACCACACACCCCACACACACACACACACGCACACACACCACCCACACACCACAACCACACCAAAACACACACACCCACCACACACACGCACACACAAACACACACACACAAATAAGCACGCACTCCGCAGCAAGCGCACGCACGCACGCATGACGCACGCAACACGCAAAGCACCAAAACCACAACCCCCCCACCCACACCACCAAAACATGCCGCACAAAGCAGCAAAGCACTTTAAAACTCAACACCACAAACACAAAACACACACACCCCCACACATCACACACCACCCACCACACACATGCCGGGACAATTCCCCCCGCAGGCACTCACCACCCCACACAACCCCAAAAACACCAACCAAAAACACACCACACACACACACCACAACCCCAACACCACCACACACTCACACACAAAAGCACACACACACCACACACACCAAACACACACACACACACAACACCCCACCAACCCCACACACACACCCCACACCTTTTTGATGTTTGAGGGCCCTTTTGATTTTCATGTAAATGAAAATTAAATTATTCTTCACTCCTTGTCTGCCCCAGTGGCAGAAAAATTTATTTACATGTAAAAAGAAAAAATTTTCTTCTTCTTCACCTTTTCTGACAGTGGACAGACAATGATTTACATGTAAATGAAAGTTATTTATTCTCCCCCTCCGTGTCTGCACCCGGGGACAGACAATGATTTACATGCAAATGAAAAGGGTTCTTCATTCTTTCCCCTCCTTGGTGCAAATGGAATCAATTTATTTTAAAGTAAATGAAAAAATTTTTCTTCATTTTTGCACTCCCTTTTGTGTACAGTGGACAGGGCAATGTTTTTCAGTAAAAGAAGTTAATTCATTTTTCCCCCCATTGGTGCCCCCGTGGACAGACAAAAAATTTACATGTAAATGAAAGTTACTTCATTCGCCCCTCCCTGTTTTGTACGTGGACAGACAAAGATTTAAATGTAAAGAAAGTTACTTTATTCTCCACTCCCTTTTTTGACAGTGGACAGACAAGGAAATTTAAAGTAAATGAAAGTTACTTCATTTGACCCTTGTGTGTTTTCGTGGACATAAAAATGATTTACATTGGGAATTTAAAGTTTTCTTCTTCTGCATCCTTTTTGTGTACAGGGACTACAATGATTTAAAAGGGGAAATGAAAGTTACTTCATTCTCCCTCCTTTTTGGGCTAAGTTGGGGGCATCAATTTATTTACAGGAAATGAAAAATTACTTCATTCTCCCCTCCGTGTGTACAGTGGCCTTTCAATGATTTTCATGTAAATGAAAGTTACTTCATTTCCACTCCGTGTGTACGTGGGGAAAAACAATTTATTTAAATGTAAATGAAAGTTTCTTCATTTCCACTCCGTGTGTTCAGTGGACATTTCAATGATTTACATTGTAAATGAAAAATTTTTCATTCTCCATCCTTGTTGCAGTGGGGCAGACAATTTATTTACTTTTAAAAGAAAGTTTTTTTCATTATCGGGTCCTTGGGTTTCACAAATGGACAGACAATGATTTAAGTAAATGAAAGTTACTTCATTGTCCAGGGCCCCTGTGTTTCAGTGGACATACAAAGAATTTTTCATGGAAATGATAGTTTTCCCTTTATTCCCATCAAATTTTTCGAGTGGGAAAAGGTCAAAAGATTTCCTGGGAAATGAAAGTTACTTTCCCCTTGTCCCTCATTTTGTGTACAGTGGAAAAGACTGATTTCATGTAAATGAAAGTTACTTATTATTCACTCCCTTGGGGTGCGAGGGGGACATACAATGATTTACATGTTTTAAAAGGGAAAAGGGGTTTATTCTCCACCCCTTGGTTTTTGGGACAGTGGGGCATTTCAATGATTTTCATGTTTAAAAGAAAGTTACCCTTTATTCTTCACTCCTTGGGGGTACGTGGAAGGGCAATGTTTAAATGTAAAAAGGGAAAAAAACCCTTTTCCATCCTTGGGGTGCAGAGTGGACAACAATATTAGCATTTCCCTCAGTTTAAAAAACCAATGTCTACAATTTTAACCACACGTTTGAGAGAGGGCACAGAGGGGGGAGAGAGGGGAGAGAGAGGAGAGGGGAAGAGGAGAGGGAGAGAAGAGAAAAGAGGAGAGAAGGGGATAGAGGGAGAGGGAGAGAGAGAGAGGAGAGAGAGAGAGAAAAGGGGGGATTGAGGGGAGAGAGAGGGGAGGGGAGGAGGAGAGAGAGAGAGGGAAGGGGAAGGGGAAAGGGGATGAGAGAGAGAGAGAGATTTGGGGAGAGAGAGAGAGGAGAGAGAAGGGGATAAAGGGGGGGGAGAGGGGTGAGAGAGAGAGGAGGGAGGAGGGGAGAAAGGGAAAAAGGGGGAAAATAATGAGAGGGATAGAGAGAAAAGAGAGAGAGGAGAGAGAGAGAGAAAAGGGGGGATAGGGGGGGATAGGAAAAGGAGAGAAAGGGGGGGATGAGGGGGAGGAGAGGGGGAGAGAGAGGAGAGAGGGAGAGTGGGGAGGAGAGAGGAGGAGAGAAAGGGGAAGTTAGGGAGGGATAAAAGGGGGAGAGAGAAAGGGGAAAATTTGGAGGGAAGGGGAGAGGAGAGGGGAGAGGAGGGGGAGGGGAGAGAGAGAGAGAAAGAAAGGGGGAAAATGAGAGGGAGGGGGAGAGAAAAGGGGGAGAGGGGAAGAGAGAGAGAGAAAGGGGGGAAAGAGGGAAAAGGGGGAAGAAGAGAAAAGGGGGAATTTGGAGGGAGAAAGAGAGAGATCAAAAAATTTTTTTCAGCTTTCTCTTTCCCAAAAAATAATTGAGGAAGTTTTCCACAAAACACTGGGGTGTCAATTGCAAAGTTTTCTTGGAAGAACTATAACATTCTTACAAAACGCCTTCAAAAAAAATTTTTCAGTTGTTCCGGAAAAAAAAATTTCCCGATGGCCACTCTCGAAAACTTTTTTTTTTGGCATTTTTTTCAAAATTTTTTATCTAAACCCTTTGGGCACTTTAGTGAACAAAATTTTAAAATTTAAAATTTCCGTCTGTCAAACGGCTTGAAATTAGTATTTTTTAAATCGAGCTCCAACTGATAAGTTTACAAACAACTAAAATTGAAACCTCGCAAACAGACTCTTTTTCTTAAACCCCTTTTTGAAAAATGTTATTAATGGAACAGCCCCCCCAAAAGTTACAGAAACATTTAAGTAAATTACTAGAAAAAATCATTTTTTGTCATTCCAACCACGCAAAAATTTTAACAAACCGTTTTGTTATTCGGGGGGAAATTGTGGAAAAAACCAAAACCGTTAAAAACATAGAAATAAAAACTTTTAAGAAAAAATTGAAAGATTATCTCATGAACGTTAACCACATTCATACTAAAAAAAATGTTCCCCTGGCAGAAAGAAATACACGGGTAAAATCCACTTCGTGAATGAAACCCAATGGGAGGGAAAATGAGCATTTATACCTTTTACGTGAATGGAAGTAGTAAGGAAAAAGGGGGGAATGGGGGGGGGTAGGACGATATGTTTATTTTTTTTTGATGAACATTGTCACATGTGATGTTTTTTTTTTTTTTGATTTTAAAATTTTTTTTTTTTCATGAGGCTTTATGTTAAAAAAAGCAGATGCGCTTATTCATGTTTCCACTTAAATAAAATTTTTCTTGACTTGACTTGACTTGACACACACCACAACACACACACGCCGCACACAAACACACACCACACACAAACACGAACACGAACACGAAACACCACACAAAACACACACACAGACAACCCCACAAAACAACACACCAGACACACACACACACACACACACACACACACACACACACACACACACATGAAAGCCGCACGCACGCACGCACGCCAACACAACACCACACACATAAAAACACACACCACACACACCACACCACACACACACACCACACACACACACACCACACCCACGCACAACACCCCACACACCACACACAAATACGAACACGCACCACACAAACACACACACCACATACACACACACACACAAACACACCACACACACACACACACACAACCACACCCGAAACAAACACGCACACACACACCACACCACACCCCACACCCCCAACACACACCACACAACACACCCCGCAGACGCCCCGCACGCACGCACGCACGCCGCAACACAAACACAACACACACCACCACCACACATATGCGCGCGCGCCCCCGCGCAACAAACCCATGACCACCATAGACTTGCACTTACCACACGCACGCACCCCACACACACACAGACACCCCACACCAACCAACACACACCAAACCCCACCACCATCCGACCATACGCACGCAGTCCTCACACACACACCACACACCACACACACACACACAACACCACACCCACACACACACAACCAAAAAACACACACCACATTAAAAACCAACACACACACCCTCACCCACACACACACACACACACACCACAACACACACCACACAAACGCACAAACCACACACACAAAAAACACAAACACAAACTCACACACACATACACACCACTTTCGATGTTTGAGCCTATATGATTTACCATGTAAATGAAGTTACTTCATTCTTCACTCCTGTCTGCACAGTGGACAGACAATGATTTACATGTAATAATAAAAGTTATTATTCTCCACTCCTTGTGTGTACAGTGGAATACATTGATTTATCATGTAAGGTAGTTACTTCTATTCTCCCTCCGTGTGTGTACAGTGGGACTTAAATTTGTTTTACATGTAAATGAAAGTTACTTCATTCTCACTCTTGTCGTGTGCAGTGGACATACAATGATTTTAATGTAAATGAAAGTTACTTCTTCATCCACTCCGTGTGTGTCAGTGGACATACTTTGTTTTAATGTAAATGAAAAGTTACTTCATTCTCACTCTTGGGTGTGCTGTGGGACATACAATGATTTACATGTAACTGAAAGTTACTTGCTTTCTTTCCTACTCCGTGGGGGTACAGTGGACAGTACAATGATTTTACATGTAAAGGAATGTTTCTTCATTCTCCACTCCGTGTGTGTACAGTGGACAGACATGATTTACATGTAAATGAAAGGTACTTCATTATTCTCGCCTGGTGTGCACAGTGGACAGAACAATGATTTACATGTAAATGAAGGGTACTTCATTCTCCACCCCTTGTCTGCACAGTGGACAGGTTCATTGATTTTTACATGTAATGAAAGTTACTTCATTCTCCCCTCATCCTGGTGCACAGTGGACAGACAATGTTTTACATGTAAATGAAAGTTTCTGATTCTCCACGCCTTGTCTGCACAGTGGAGAGATATGATGTACATGTAAATCAAAGGTTATTTTTTTTCTGCACTCTTGTGTGTACTGGGGACATTCCATGTTGTACTGTTATGATAGTTACGTCAGTCTCCACTCCTGTGTGTACAGTGGACATACATTGATTTACATGTTATTGAATGTTACTTCATTCTCCACTCCGTGTGTGTACAGTGGAAAGGACAATCGTTTACATGCTAAAGGAAAAAAAAAGGGGTTAATTTATTTCTCCTCTCCTTGTGGGTACAGTGGGACATACAATGATTTTACATGTAAATGAAAGTTATTTATTCTCCAATCCGTGTGTGTTCAGTGGGACAGACGATGTTTTACATGTAAATGAAATTTACTTCTTCTCCACCTCCTGGTCTGCACAGTGGACAGACAATGATTACACATGTAATGAAGGTTACTTCCATTCTCCCAACTCCTTGTGTGCACAGTGGACAGGACAATGTTATTTCATTGTAAATGAAGGGTTACTTCTTTCTCAATATTGTGTCTACAGGGACATACAATGATTTACTTGTAAAATGAAAGCTATTCATTCTCCACTCCTTAGATGGCACATTGACTTACAATGATTCTACATGTAAATGAAAGTTTACTTTAATCTCCTTCCTTGTCTGCACTGTGGACATTACATTGTTATGCATTTCCTACAGTTCATAAACCAATGTCTACAATTTATCAACACACGTTTGAGAGAGAGAGCCAGTGGGAGAGGGGAGAGAGAGAGAGAGAGAGTGAGAGAGAGGGGGGGGGGAGCGATGAGAGGGAGAGAGAGAGAGGGTGAGAGAGGAGAGAGAGGAGAGAAGAGAGAGAGAGAGAGAGAAGGGGATTGAGGGTGAGTGAGAGGGAGAGAGAGAGAGAGACGAGAGATGTAGAGAGAGATGAGGAGAGGGATAGAGGGAGAGTGAAGAGGGAGAGAGAGTGAGAGAGGAGTAGAGGAGAGGAGAGAGAGAGAGAGAGGAGGCAGGGGGATTGCGGTGAGTGTGAGAGGGAGAGAGGAGAGATAGAGAGAGAGAGAGAGAGAGAGAGAGAGGAGAGAGAGAGAGAGGGGATAGGGGAGTGTGAGAGCGAGAGAAAGAGGGGGGATGGAGGAGGAAGTGAGAGAGAGAAAGGGGAAGAGAGAGAGGAGAGAGAGAGAAAAAGGGAAAGATGAGAGAGAGAGAGGAGAGAGAGAGAGAGAGAGAGAAAGAAAGGGAAGATAGAGAGGGAGAGAGGAGAAAGAGAAGAGGAGAAGGGAAAGAGAGAGAGAGAGAGAGAGAGAGAGAAAGGGGAAGATAGAGAGGGATAGAGAGAGGAGAGAGAAAGAGAGAGAGAGAGAAAGGGGAAGATAGAGAGGGAGAGAGAGAGAGGAGAGAGAGAGAGAGAGAGAGAGAGAAAAGAAAGAGGGGAAGAGAGAGGAGAGAGAGGAGAGAGAGAGAGAGAGAGAGAGAGAGAGAAAGGGAAGAAGAGAGAGATAGAGAGAGCGAGAGAGAGAGAGAGAGAGAGAGAGGGAGAGAGGGATAGAGGGAAGAGAGAGAGAGAAGAGAGAGAGGGAGAGAGGGAGTGAGAGAGAGAGAGAGAGAGAGAGAGAAGAGAGAGAGAGAGAGAGAGAGAGAGAGAGCAGAGAGACAGAGACAGAGACAGAGACAGAAAGACAATGACAATGACAATGATTCTTTATTTTATAACGGTAAAAGTATTGGCTTCTTCTTCTTCTTCCTTGTCAGCGACCACAATCAACTTGATGATTATTCTGTCACTTATTCAAGGGGGTCCGAACAGAAGAAAAAAAAAAAAAAACAAAAAAAAACTGGGTGTGGCTTTTACCGGAAACGGGAGGCCCTTGAGACAAAGGTGTCGATGGACTTGGCCTCTACAACGTCCTGGGGCATTTTCGTTCCAGTCCTTAATGGTACGAGGAAGGAAACGCCTGCTGTCTATACAGTGTTCTGCACCGCGAAACGGTGAACTGCCGATCGTGACCGCGGCGTCGGCGCGGAGGTGCGGGGCGCAGGCTGGCTTTGATGCCTTCTGAGCTGACCAGATCATTACGGATCTTGTACAGCATTGATAGGCGTGCTGTACGTCGTCTGTCCTGGAGGCTGGGCCACTTCAGTTCTTCAAGCATGGCTGTGGGGCTGGAGGTGTTTGTGGTAGCGCCTCATCAAGAAACGGGCTGCCCTGCGCTGCACTACCTCAAGCTTGCTGATGTTCTGCTCTGTGTGTGGATCCCAGATGCTGCTGGCTTTACTCCAGGATGGGTCGCACAAAGGACATGTAGGCCATTTCCTTGATCTTCCTGGAGCTAACTTTAATACTAACGACGCAGGAAGCCTAGGGTCTTGTTGGCTTTGTTGCACAGGTGGTTGATGTGCGTGTCCCAGCTGAGATCGCTGCAGATGGTGATGCCTAGATACTTGGCGCTGGTGACGGTCTCCAGGATATGGCCGTGCAGACAGTAGTTCAAAGCGGAGGGGGTTCCTGCTGCGGGTCACAGGCAGAGTGGTGCACTTTCCAGGATGAAAGGCCATGTCCCATCTCTTCTCCCACGCAGCAAGCTGGTCGAGGTCTTGTTGTAGTTGGGCCTGGTCTGTCGGAGAAGTGACCATGTTGTAGACTGCCGTGTCATCCGCAAACAGGCGTGACTTCGTAGTCAGGGTATCGGGCAGATCATTTATGAAGATCAAGAACAGACAGGGCCCCAAAACGGACCCCTGTGGACTCCCGACCTGACTGGGACGAATCCAGAACGCTCTCCACTGATGACCACCGCCTGCTTTCTGTCTCTCAGAAAGTCGGCCACCCAGGTGTTGATCTCTCCTCGGACACCGTAGTAGTTGAGCTTGTGAGACAGGAGGCTATGGTTGACCTTATCAAAGGCCTTGGCGAAGTCCAACACCAAGATGTCGGTCTGCTTCCCGCTCTCCATGTTCTCAAACAGCTCGTTGGTGAAGTCAAGGAGTTGGGTCTCGCAAGATCTTCTCATGCGGAAGCCATGCTGTTGGTTACAGAGGATGCCGTGATGTTCAAGATGGTTCATGACGGTGTGGTCAGGATGTGCTCCAGCACTTTACAGCATACACTCGTCAGAGAGACTGGTCTGTAGTTTCCCGGGTTATACTGCTCTCCTTTCTTGAACACCGGCGTAACATGGGCAATTTTCCAATCGGCTGGTAGAGTGCCGGAATTAACTGGAGACTGGAAGATGATGGTAAGAGCAGGTGCCAGTTCGTTTGCCAGCTCCTTCAGGATCCTGGGGTGATGTTGTCGGGTCCTGGTGCTTTTCCAGGTTTCAGGCTGCTGATGAGCTTCTTCACCCCGTGTATATGATGTCAACCTTGTCTAGAGTTGGAAAGTCTCTGAGTGGGAGTTTACATTTTTCTTGGAATTCCTCCTGTGAGTAGGTCTGACCACTACCGAATACAGACTGGAACTGGCGGTTAAAGATGTCTGCCTGTGCTTTTGGGTCGGACACCAACCTGCCTTCTTGTTCAGCGGCGAGACACCAGCGTTGGACGACTTCAGGTGTTTTATGTATGACCAGAAGCCTTGTTCTTGGCTGCTTGCTTGGAGTCTGCTTTGTTGAAGGTGTCATCGAGGTAGGCCCCAGTATGCTCGGCGTAGCTGGCGTGGACCTCTCTTCGGAGTTGCCTTGTGCTGCTGTTTCAGGTCTTCTGTCCTCGCTTGCGCATCTTCTTGAAGATGCGGTCTCGTCTGTTGATGAGTCGGCGTAGGGCTGGGGTGATCCAGGGCTGGCTTTCCTTGACACGGACCTGCTTATGGGGGATAAAACTGCTTGACAGCTGCATGAAGAGTTTTCTTGAAGTAAACCCACAGCTCTCTGTAGTAGCAGTGTCCTTCATCTCTTCCAAGGTGTTGGTGAGGTCGGTCATAGACTTCCTGAGACCTTCCCAGTCCGCCTTCTTACATAATGGAATGGAGCGTGGTGCCTGTTTCCTCTTCTGGATATGAACCACCACTCACAGTAGACTGCCGCGTGGTCAGACAGCCCAGGCAGGACTTCCACTCGAGGAATCAGCTGTGGGTTGTTGGTGATGATTAAGTCCAGGATGTTTCCCTCTCTGGTAGGTTCTACCACCAGTTGCTCAAGACTGTAATCGTTCAGCTTTCTGATGAAGTCGCGGTGCAGTCTTGGGTATACAGGCTTTGGGTTTAAGGGCCATCAGTTTCCAATCCCAACTGGGAAAATTTAGGTCACCGCCGATAAGGAGATGGGCGTTGGAAATCAGCGTGGCCCGCTCCAGCGATGTGTTGAATTGGATTAGGCTGGCTTCATCTCCGTCGTTGGTCTGTAGTACGCACAGACGTACAGGTACCTCCTAGCTTGGAGTTTCAGCCTCACCCAAACCAGCTCGCAATCCACCTGCAACTCGCTGACTTCATAGCTCTCGATGGATGTATGCACCGCAACCAGGACGCCACCTTCTGACCGGTTCCTGTCCTTGCGGTACAACTTGTAGGTATCAGGGAAGATCTCCGCGTCACTGATGGCGGGGTCAAGCCAAGGTTCTGTGCCGATAACAATATCAGGCCGCACATGTCTAAAAGGTTGTAGAATGTCTGGTTTCTTTCCTGGGGCAGAGTGAAAGTTGACGTTAATCAGGCGCAATGGTCTTCTTTTCCACCTGTCTTGCTGGCTTACACGTGATGGTGTGGAGGAATGCAGGGGACATTGCATGTAGGTTTCAGTCGGGGGTAGTGCAAGTTTCTGACACATCTGGCAGGGAGGGGATGGATGAACTGAGAGTTCAACACCATGTAAATCAAGGACAGTCTGACTATTAGGATTCCCACAAATGGCACCAATACCAGGGAACATTCTCCCCAAGATCCTCATGATGTTGGTAGTGCTGGTGTCAATACTCTGACAGTGGGCATGATACCATGTCCACGGTATTGCATGCTAAACCCCTCACTCCCAGTCCACAGTCTGGTCACAGGTTCCACAGAGCCATGAAGAATGGGATTCTGAAGAACCATTTGTAGGACCAGGGTTTGGCTCTGGGGCAAAGAGTTGCTCAGTAATAAGCTTGCTGAATATAGTAAAACAAGCCTCTGTCGACAGTAGGTAGGGAAGGTTGCAGATTTTCGTGTTGACGAGCGTGCGATTGTATCAACAAGGAGACAGTAGTAAAGACCTGACGAGCGAAAAAACAGTTTTGCTAGAAAAGTTACTGAGTCCAAACTAGGGACAGTCGGTGTGAAGCATCACACTTGAAGATCTTGTGACAGAAGATGGTGATGACGAGGATCGACAGCAAGATGTTCGATGAAAACATGTCGAAAAATACCTTCTGTATTCCAGCGAGCGAGACCGGAAGTAATGGTCTTGTAAAGGTACTCACAACACGAAGTTCAGATCACCATTCCACAGTCCAGAAACGATGACAGATACTCCAACTGCTTGGACAGAGTTCTAACATTCAAACTTACAGTTCTACTAGTGTTTATAATAAGTGGAGCCAAAACACGATGAGAAAAATCTACAATTTCGACTATGTCGAACGCTGAGATCGAAACACGTCGACCAGCTGCGCATGCGCGGACCCCCGTGAGCGTTTGTTACATATACCCGCAACACTTGGCACTTTTGGGATGAAATTCCATTTTCCAAGTTCTTTCCCATCTTGTAAGTGTTTAGATCATTCTTGTAGAATGCGTGTATCATTCTTGCTTCTGATTGTTCTATATACTAAGCTGTCATCTGCAAAAAGCCTTATAGTACAGGAGAGAGATTTCTACTTATGTCATTTATATAAATTAAGAAAAACAAGGGCCCCAGAAACAGTTCCCTGTGGTACACCTGACAAGACTGGTTTACAATGGGATGACGACCCTTCCACAACAACTTTCTGCGTTCTCCCAATGAGGAATGATCTAGCCCATTTTAGCAAAGAGCCGCCAATGCCGATGTGTTCTATTTAAGCAGCAGGCCCTCATGGTCAACCTTATCAAAGTCTTTAGAAAAGCTATAAAATTGCTCTATTTGCTGTCTGTTGTTAAGACAGTTATTAAAATCATTGAGAGTTGTTATAAGTTGAGTCTCACAACTCCTTCGCTGTCTAAAACCATGCTGGGCGTTATTTAAGAAGTCATATTTGTCAAGATGGTCCATTATGCTACTATATATTATGTGTTCAAGTATTTAGCTGATATGGATGTAAGAGATACAGGTCTATAGTTCTCTGCTTTTGTTTTGTCACCCCTTTTGATAAGGAACAATGCTCGCATCTCGCCACTCATCAGGTATTACTCCCTGGTCCTGTGAAGCTTGGTAAAGTAGTTGGTATACCTCACTCAATTCATATATCCTGTTGATTAATTTTCAAGAATTTATTGTTGGCCTGCCTTCTTTGGAATGTCGATTGCGTGAACTGCGAATTGTGTGAATGGTAAATCTATTTTGCTATCCCTTAAAATGAACATGTTATATGTTTATTCAATAAAATGCTGAACAATTAAGTAGTGGGGGAAAACAAGTGCGGCTAACAATTATCCCGTCATTACAATAATGACTTTGCAAAGATTTGAAATTTAGAGAGAAAAAAAAATGAAGATGAAGAAAATGGGGGAAATATATTATTAAATATGAAAACCCCTTCACTAGCTGCCTGAGGGAACCATCGTGATCCCTTCTGAAGGCAGATCTATTGTATTGCCTGCTCCTAGGCCTTATCGTCGCTGGATTCGAATCATCAGGAGACCCAGCTGATTGTGTTGCACTCCTGGGGTAAATAGACACACCACAGTTCAAATTTT
>JAFLJL010009529.1:301965-311965 GCA_018398815.1 Conus ventricosus
CAACGCTGAAGACATCGCCAGAATCAGACACGCGGGAGAGGCGCCTGGGACCACGAGGCATTCCCCCCACCTCGTGCTGGTCGTGTCGGAGCCCCCGGTCCGTGGCATTTCCATCCTCGTGCAGGGGACACATGGGACTCTTTCAGCTGGCAATTCGTCCCTTGGTGACTCGTCAACTTCACCTTGGACATTTGATTCTGTTAACTATGTCTTATGAAACTTCCAATGATAATTTATTACTATTCCAATGGAACTGTCGGTCAATATCAACAAATCTTTTACACTTTGAAAATCATATATATCAGCATCATTATTCAGTGCTAGCATTACAATCACTAATGTAGATGTTCATAAGCTACCGAAAAATACGCAATTTTTATTATCCACCTTTGTATAACTATAGGAAAGATGGTAAAAAGATTCAAACTGCCATTTATGTGAGAAGGGATCTAAATTATTGTCCTCTGAACCCTCCTACTCCTACTAATGCTGAAGTTTTCGCAACTGGGGTGACTGTAAAAGTGAACAAGCAGACAAATTTAAACATCATTTTTGCTTACTATCCCAGTGGCCCAAGGCAGATAATACAGACTGGATAAAAAAACCTTCCTTTGTCAAACAACAAATACTGGGAGATTTCAATGTGCATGCTCCATTTTGGGAATATGGTTGCACCACCACAACTTGCAACCGTTTAGTTGAAAACATTGTTGACTCCAAACTGGTTTTATTAAACATGGTAGTATTACCAGACTGCCAGATATTTCCACTCATAAACCTACTTCCATTGATTTATCTTTAATTTCTCGGAGTTGGCAGTAAACTCGATATGGTCAACAGAGGATGATACTTTGGGCAGCGATCATTTCCCAATCATCATACAGTTAAAGGAACATATTGAAAATGAAGAAGATGGAAATGAAGATTGTATCCAAAGTTTTCATATAAAAATGCAAATTGGTCTCTGTATGAATCGATCTTGTCCAATACATATTTCCGTAGTATTGAAAATGAAGGTATAGATGCATATTATACAGAGTTTTGTCGACATGTCTTACAGGCTGCCAGAAAATCTATTCCTATTTGTAAAGATGTCCAACAGTGGAAATATGTTGGTAATTCATGTGGAATTTAGATTGTGCGATAGCTGTAGCTCTTAAAAAAGAAGCCTATAAAGCTTGGCTGAAGTGAAACAGATGAAAATTTCCTAGCGATGAAACATGCCAAAAATAACAGTAACAGGGTTGTTGCCCGAGCGAAAAGAATACATTTTCTCAGAATTTTGTAGATCCAAAATATCGGAATCAAAAGATATCCATAAGGTTTGGAAAATGGTTAAAAATTGAAAATGGTTATTGCTTGCAACAGTACCCGATTAAGTTAGATAATAATGCTCTTCCATCCTCACAGGAAAAGCTGAGGCATTCGTCAAATTTTTCAGAAAATAACTTGCTGTCTAGTCTCAGTCCATCTATCAGGTGTTTTAGAGAGGAGGAAGAAAAACGAACTATATATCAGGATCCACCACCAAATCATTTCCATTATTTAAACGCTCCTGTTACATTGATGAATTTTGGGAGACATTAGAATCTTTTTCTTCAAATTCAAGTGCTGTTGGCCTAGATGGTATATCTTATCAACTGTTATACCACTTGCCTTCACATTGGAAACGATTACTGCATTCATTTTACCAAAAATGTTGGTTTAATGGAACTCTCCCTAGTATCTTGAAGAGATCTGTTGTAGTCCCAGTTCCAAAACAAGGTAAGCCCAGGTCTGACATCGGTAGCTACAGGCCAATAGCACTAACCTCTCACGTTGGAAAGTTGTTAGAAAAGATTATCCAAAGACGTCTTCTATATTTTTGTGAAAAAGAAAGTATAATCCCAGTGAATCAAGCGGGATTTCGCAAAGGTCGATGTACAATAGATCATTTGGTGAAACTTACAAGTCAAATTAAAAAGCAGTTTGCTAGACGAAAAAGTACTCTTGCTACCTTTTTTTGATATCAGAAAAGCGTATGATAGTATCTTGCACACTAGACTACTTTACAAATTGAAAGAAATAGGAATTAATGGAACGATGTTTCAATACTTTAAAAGTTTTTTTTATCGCAGAGATCCATATGTACAAGAATAGGGAAAGTTTACTCGTCTTTTCAGAGCATTGATATCGGAATTCCACAAGGCTCTATTATAGCCCCCATGTTGTTTAACATTCTTATTTATGATCTTCCAAAGATATTATCAAAAAGTGTGAGTTTAGTACAATATGCCGATGACATTGCTATGTGGATAAATACAAATATCCGAAAGCATACTGGCAAGAGAATTACGAATCATATACAGAAAATATATCAGTTAGTGATAGATAAATTAAACATTTTATGGAAAATAACGGGCTTATTCTCTCAGGTGAAAAAACACAGTTAATGTTTTTCAATAATGGAGACAATCCAAAGTATTTGCCACGCTTTAAATTGAATGGTTCTGAATTGCAGTACTCACAAAACAAAATTTCTGGGTGTGAATTTAACCCCTAAACTTAACTGGCGTTTTTACATTGAAAGTTTGATAGCTAAAACAAGGAAACGTTTAAACTTATTGAAAATTATTTGTATTCAACCGTGGGCTCAGGATACAAAAACCCTCCTGCACCTAGCTGTTTCTCTAATAAGATCAAAACTAGTGTACGGACAAGAAGTTTATTTTTCAGCTCCTCAAAGTCTACTGAAAAAAATTGCAAAGTATAGACAGCAAAGCTATCAAATTAGCGCTTTGGTGTCCCAGTGCACACAAACACATTGAAGGTGTACAAAGAAATTAATATGCTATCACTGTCAGATCAACGTAGATTAGCTGTGGCCAAATATGTCGCAAGAAGTCTTTCAGTACCTAATTCAGTCCAAAACGAAGTGTTGATGGATTCAAATGTTGAATATCCCAAAGAGCTCGACAGCTAGGATATCTTTGTCCCGTTCGAAATTACACGAAATATTCTTTTGAAAAATGCAATTTATTGATGTCACTTCACTCTCACCTGCTCCTGTTGTTCCCCCGGTGCCTCCATGGGAACATAGACAAGCTATCTTTGATGTAGATTACACTGATGTCCGGAAAAATAGTAACATTAACATTTTAACTTCTAAAGTGAGAGAAAACTTAGAAAACAATATTCAGATCATTTAAAAATTTTCACGGATGGTTCCGTTTGCCAGTTAAACGCAGGTTCAGGTTTTGTTATTCCGGCTTTAAAAGTTCAGAAAGCATACAGCCTGGGAAAAGGATTTTCTATTTTTACGGCAGAATTGTATGCTATTCTTATGGCATTACTCTTTATTGGTGATAGTAATCATTCTTTCTGTAACATTATATTTTGTGTGATTCAAAGGCAGTGTTAGATAGTTTGAAAGTTTGGGATGTTAAACAAGGAAAGATGTAATCTTTGAAATAAAGCATCTAATTAATTACATTATTTCCACAGGAATAAATATAGTCTTCTGCTGGGTCCCTTCACACTGTGGTATTTATTGGAATGAAATAGCAGATAAACTAGCCAGACGCGGGGTAATGGGCAATGCTGAAAAAATAATTTGAAGTTAGATATATATGAAATACATTCGTTATTGGAAAGCTGTTTCCGAATTTAGAAGTCTCAAGATAAATGTGTAATGGAAACATACCCTAGACATTTTCTAGTTTAATTACAAGATACGTTTTAACTCTTGGAAGACCAAATATTCCCAAAATATAGCGTGTACATGTTCTAAGCCATTATCTGGTGAACATAATTATACTTTTCCATTGCCCATCTTAAATGCTCTTTATTCAAAAGCAAACATTGAATTTCGAAATCTAAAACGGTTCACGCTATTTCTTTCAGTTCAGAAATTGTCGAGGTCGCAAAAATTATCTCTCAATCTCAAATTAGCATATTTTTATAATTAAGATAGTGTTTTTTATATTTAAATTTGTACTGTTCTTGACATTGTTTCTTACCCTTTCCTCCCTCCTGTCCTCCCCCTTCCCTCCCCCAACCCCCCCCCCCCCCCCCCCCCCCCCCGTAAAGTCTAATATCACCAAGTGTGAACAGAGTATAAATCAACTACAACAACACACACACAGAAAGACAGATAGACACACAACACACACACACACACACACACACACACACACACACACACACACACACACACACACACACACACACACAGAAAGACAGATAGACAGACAGACAGATATATAGAGACACTGACAATGTGACAGGCCCGACAGACAGACAGACAGACAGACAGACTGACTGACTGACAGGCAGACAGAAAGAGACAGACAAACGGAAAGACAGACAGACACCAGACAAGAATTATAGACAGACAGACAAAACGGCATGGTTGATAACATAAATTCCATGGCGGAAGTAATAAAGAAGGAGGTAATTTGTGCTGATAACATAAATTCCACGGCGGAAGTTAATGAAGAAGGGAGGTATTTGTGCTGATAGCATAAATCCCCGGCGGAAGTAATAAAGAAGGGAGGTAATTTGTGCTGATAACATAAATTCCAAGGCAGAAGTAATGAAGAAGGGAGGTAATTTGTGCTGATAACATAAATCCCACGGCGGAAGTAATAAAGAAGGGAGGTAATTTGTGCTGACAACATAATTCCATGGCGGAAGTAAGAAAAGGAGGTAATTTGTGCTGATAACATAAACCCACGGCGAAAGTAATAAAGAAGGGAGGTAATTTGTGTGATAACATAAATTCCATGGGGAAGTAATAAGAAGGGATTTTATTTGTGTGTAACGAATTCCAGGGCGGAAGTAATGAAGAAGGGGGTTTAATTTGTGCTCCATCATGAGGTAAGAGGGGGCCCCCAACTCCCGCTTACACTCTTGTCCGTTGAGGCTGTCTGGTGTTTTCGTGTTTGTTTGGGGGTGTGGTTGGGGGGGCGGGGGTTCGTGTGGTTTCTTGTTTTGGGGTGGGACTTTTTTCGGGGAGGGGCTGTCGTGTGTGTTGTGTTGTGCTTTTGTGGTCCGTGCGATATGTTTACTGTGGGCGTTGAAGCTGTCTGTGTTGTTGTGTTGTGCTGTGTGGCCCGTCTGTGTACTGTGTCTTTGGGGGCTGTCGTGTTGTGTTGTGTTTGCTTGTGGTCCGTCTGTGTCTGGGGTTTCGTTGAGGCTGTCTGTGTGTGTTCGTGTTGGCTTGTGGTCCGTCATGTTTCTGGGGGACGTTGGGCTGTTGGGTGGTTCGTGTTTTGCTTGGGCCCGTATGTGTACGGGTATTTTGAGGCTGTGTGTGTGTGTTTCGTGTTAAGTGGCGGTTGTTTGTTTGTCACTCTCAGGATCTTGTCACCCCTTGGGATGGCGGGTTTGAAGTAAATGTCAGGTATGTCTGTTTTTTTGTGGTTACGTCTGCGGCTTCGAATTCTGTTTTCCCCCTTTTTTCTCTTCCAAAGTGCGGTGTGAAAGTGCCGGAGTAGTGGGAAACTGGAGTTCGGGGCGTGCTTCATCCTTGAATGAATGGTACCACCCTGTGAATTTTTATCTTTAAAACACAAACGAAACCCAGCAAGCAAACAAAAAAACAAAAAACCCGTCTGTCATGACAAAAAAGCACCCCGTTCAGCCAATTGATTCAGGACATTTCGCGTTGTGCAAGTCAGGGTGGAGATGACAATATAATTTATCCCTTTCACGGGTTTGTGTGAAGGTCAGAGAGCGAGATGGCCAAGTCCCAGCAGAGGTGACCAGCAGCCCCGAGAAGATGCCTTGGGGTGGAGAAGTTCTTTCCAGATCTCCTGGTTCCCAACAATTCCGCCTTCTACCTGAAGGTGGGAACGCAGAGGCCGGGGACCCGCCCCGTCCCGGTCTGCTGGGGGGATGTCTGTGGTGGGGGTGGGGGCAACGCCTCGCCCCGGCGTGTACTACACCCGCTTCCTCCCGCTCCCGGGCCTACCTCGCCTTTAGGTCCTGGACCTGTCTTCTGCCCGTCCCTTGCCGGCGAGTTTCCGGGGCCCGAGGTTCTCTTCACCACAGCGCCGCTGGGTGTGCAGGGTCCATGCTTTATCTCCGTCTTCCTCACCTTTTTCTCCGCATGTTCTCGGGCCGTGGCGCTAGACCCGGGGCCGCAAAATCTGCTTCCGTTTTGGCCGGGGGTTCGGGGGTTGGTGGGGTTTTGGGTGCATTTCGCGTCATTTGGGTGATCGGGGTTTTCCCTTTTCCGGTGTTTAAAGGCCGTCATTCGGTCCCGACCCCGGTGGAAGGCATCGTCGGTTTTTGCCTGTTCCCTGGACGACCGTTCATCGACACAAACTTTCCTCTGGTCTACAAACCGTCCTTCTGTATCTTCTTCGTCTGTTTGTCACCCTAGTCTCCTCGTGAGATTGTCGCAAGATCATCCAGCACAAACGGAAGTCTTAGCGGGGCGGCGGGGGGGGGGTGAGTGGGTTGCTTGGTATGGGGGGGCCCTCGGGCTGAATTGGGACCCGCAGCGAGCAGCTCTCAGTGGGAGGGCTGTACGTGGACACCCAAACCCCCCGCGTCAGACAACTCCCTGGACCCCTTTTCGGTCCTGCAAAGGCTCCAGGGGGAGGACGACGTCTTGCCACAGACACAGGCCCTCACATCCTCGGCTCCTCAAGGCTCCCGGGGGAGGACACGTCTTCCCCCCAGGCCCGGGGCTCCCGCTCTTTCTGGTTTGGAACCCTACAACCGTCCCCCACTCCTGAGCCGACGTAACCAAACCCCTCCCTCTTCCTCCAGGCCGCTGGACCCTTCTTGCCAGGTCGGGGGACAAAGGGGGGGGGAGGCTGGCGGCCAGGTCTCTGCCCCACGCTCTCTCCGAAACACGCTTTCTCCCCCTTGTCAGACACCCAGCTGCTCCGTCTGACCCTCCGGGGCCCCTTCATGGGGGACTGTCCCAAAGACAAAAGCCCTTTGTTCCATTTAAAAGTCAAGGAGAATGACAAACAGAAAAGGGTGCCGTCAAAAAGATCCACAGGGGTGGGGGAAAAACCACAGACACGTGGGACAGAAACACTTTATCCAAGGCGTGGGAAGACAGAGGGGAAAGACACCAAAAAAAACCACCCCAAAATCGTCGGGCCCGGGCCAAAAACAACAGGCAAGTACGACAACACACAGGGGACGTCCCTCTCGAATCCCCTCAGAACGATTTAGACCAAAGCCCCGATGACGACAATCACGACAGGGACTCACGCTTCAAATCCCGCTCAAACGATTCCCCGGCCCTCCCACAAAACGCTCCTCTATGGGTCCGGAACCGGCCCCGGACGGGGGCGCACGTCTACGTCTGATGCGGCGCGTCACGGGGAAAGGGGATTTCGTCACGGACGACATGGATGATGTTCAATTAACGGGGATTTTTGTCATCAGTTATCTGCCATTTGGGTTTTTGTTTTTGTCAGGGCACCTCCACGAATTGAGGGGTTTTGGTGGGTGTTGTGTGTGGTTTGTGTGTGTGTTGGGGGGTGTGTGTGTGTTGTGTGTTCACGTTGTTGTGTGTTGTGTGGGTGTGTGGTGTGTGTGTTTGGTGTGGTGTGTGTTGTGGTGTGTGGTGGTCGTGCGCCGTCCCCCCCGTTGTGTGGAGGCGTGTGTGTGTGTTGTGGGGTGTGTGTGTGTGTGGTGTTGTGTGTGTGTGTGTGTTGGGGGCGCCCGTGTGTGTGTGGGTGTGTGTGGTAGTGTGTGTGGTGGTGGTGTGGTGTGTGGTGTGTGTGTGTTTGTGTGTGTTGGGTGACGGCGCCCCTCTGTTGTGTGCGTGTGTGTGTGTATGGTGGGGTGTGTGGTGTGTTGTGTGTTGTGTGTGTGTGTTGTGTGGTGGTGTGGCGCGGCGCGTCTGTGGTGGGTTGCATATGTGTGGTGTGTGGGGTGTTTGTGTGTGTGTGTGTGAGGGTTTGGTGTGGTGTGTGTGCGTGTTGGTGTGTGTTGTGTGTGGTGTGTGGTGTGTGTGTGTGGCGTGTGTGTGTGCGGCGCGTTGGGGTAGTAATTTTTCTTTGTGTTACAGCTTTAAACAGAGTGTGTTCTTGTCGTGTGAGTGAGTAGTGAGTGGTGAGTGTGGTGGTGTGTGTGTGTGTTTTGTGTGTGGGTGTGGGGGTTTGTGGGTGTTGTGGGGGGGTTGTGTGTGTGTTTTGGGTTTGGTGGGGGGGGGGGGGGGCAAGCTCGCCTGCGTATACATAATGCACATGTGCCAGCAAAACTGTGTTTTTCCTCCTTCACCTGTGTAACTGGGAAATAAAAAACCCTTTCAAATCTTCGCTGTCTTTGTTTCTCTGACTCTCTCCTCTCTCTCTCTCTCTCTCTCCTCCTCTCTCTCTCCTCTCTCTCTCTCTCTCTCCTCTCTCTCTTCTCTCTCTCTCTTCTCTCTCTCTTCTCTCTGCCTCCTTCCCTCTTTTTTCTTTGATCTCGGACTTCTTCTTTGTCGGGACAGAGAGAGAGAGAGAGAGAGAGAGAGAATGAGAGAGATGAGAGGAGAGAGAGAAGAGAGAGAGAGAGTAGAGAGAGAGAGAGAGGTACGCACCCGTGCATGTGCGCGCTTGTGTGTCTGTGTCTTTGTGTGCGCCAGCAAGCGCATTCATACATGGAGCGCAGCTGCTTATGCACATACAAACAAGCGTAAGCGTGCTGACTCCTGTATGCCTGCGCGCCTAATTGATGGTCTACGAACTAATGCCTGCAATGCCGTCTCTTCTCCTCTTTGCAGATGGGTTTGCACGGCTGGAAGCTGAACCTGTACACCCTTGGCCTCAAGTCCTACTTCGTCAACTCTATCGTCAACCCCTTCGTCTACAGCTTCTGTAGCGGCAGGTTTCGTCATCAGTGCCGTTATCTGTTCCGTCGTCGCCCCAAGATGTCCATCAGGACTGACAAACATCATCGAGGATCTGGATCTCCGGCCACGGGCCTGGTGGTCTGCATGGAAGGTCTAATCCATGGACTGGTTACATCGTCCCCAAGGATTTAGGTCCATGAATTGGTCACATCGTCCTCAAGGATTTAGGTCCATGGACTGGTTACATCGTCCTCAAGGATTTAGTCCATGGACTGGTTACATCGTCCTCAAGGATTTAGGTCCATGGACTGGTTACATCGTCCTCAAGGATTTAGGTCCATGGACTGGTTACATCGTCCTCAAGGATTTAGGTCCATGGATTGGTTACATCCTCTTCATGGATTTAGGTCCATGATTGGTCACAAACGTCCTAGAGGATGTAGGTCCATGGATTGGTTACATCGTCTTCATGGATTTAGGTCCATGGAACTGGGCACATCGTCCTAGAGGATGTAGGTCCATGGATTGGTTTACATCGTCTTCATGGATTTAGGTCCATGGGTTGGTCACATCGTCCTCAAGGATTTAGGTCTATGGATTGGTTACATCGTCCTCAAGGATTTAGGTCTATGGATTGGTTACATCGTCTGCATGGATTTAGGTCTATGGATTGGTTACATCGTCTGCATGGATTTAGGTCTATGGATTGGTTACATCGTCTGCATGGATTTAGGTCCATGGACTGATCGCATCGTTTTAAATGGATTCGGATCTACGGATTAGTCACATCGTTTTTATGGATTCAGGTCAATGGATTAGTCACACCGTCTTCATGGATTCAGGTCTATGGATTGGTCACACCGTCTTCATGGATTCAGGTCTATGGATTGGTCACACCGTCTTCATGGATTCAGGTCTATGGATTTGGTCACATCGTCCTCAAGGATTTAGGTCCATGGATTGGTCACATCGTCTTCATGGATTCAGGTCAATGGATTGGTCACATCGTCTTCATGGATTCAGGTCCATGGATTGGTCACATCGTCTTCATGGATTCAGGTCAATGGATTGGTCACATCGTTTTCATGGATTCAGGTCTATGGATTTGGTCACATGGTCCTCAAAGATTTAGGTCCATGGACTGGTCACATCGTCCTCAAGGATTCAGGTCTATGGATTGGTCACATCGTCTTCATGGATTCAAGTCCATGGATT
>JAFLJL010009529.1:316965-326940 GCA_018398815.1 Conus ventricosus
TTTGTCGTGTAGTGTGATTTTCTTGCATTACTGTGTAATTCATGTGAGTTACGAGTGTCTTAGAGATTTGATTCCAATCCTATTCCTGCAGAACGTTATTTGAGTCAGCATTGTGATAGTGATTCCAATCCTATTCCTGCAGAACGTTATTTGAGTCAGCATTGTGATAGTGATTCCAATCCTATTCCTGCAGAACGTTATTTGAGTCAGCATTGTGATTGTGATTCCAATCCTATTCCTGCAGAACGTTATTTGAGTAGCATTGCGATAGTGATTCCAATCCTATTCCTGCAGAACGTTATTTGAGTCAGCATTGTATAGTGGCAGTTCGGAGACAAGCCCTGCTAACGGTTTTACATCGTAAAGTTTATGTGGAATTGAGAGTGTGCTGATGTGTGTTTATAATATACATGCAGTTATGCAGCACACACACACACCACACACACACACACACACAACACACACACACACACACACACACACACACTCACACACCACACACACACACACACACACACACACACACACACACACACACACACACACACACACACACACACACACACACACACACACGTTTATAGTGCCATTTATTTACAATGTATCGCAAATGATTCCAAAGCTATATCCAAAATTACTGAAAATGAAAGTCATATAACACAGCAAACAATACCCAAATAACAAAGTATAGTACATGTTTCCTTTGTAAGTTTGTACAGAATGGACTGAGGTGGTGGAGGGGGTGAGGTGGAGGGGGTGAGGTGGGAGGGGGTTGAGGTGGGAGGGGGGGTGAGGTGGGAAGGGGGGAGTGGTGGGAGGGGGGTGAGGTGGGGGGGGGGGGGGCAGAGCAGTCTGCGATGGGAGTCGAGGGCAGGAGGTGGCTGGAGGGGGGAGTAGAGGAGAGAGATGAGAGAGAGAGGAGGAGGAGAGAGAGAGAGAGGAGAGAGAGTGTGTGTGTATGTGTGTGTGCGTGTGTGGTTGTGTGTGTGTGTGTGTGTGTGTGTGTGTGTGTGTGTGTGTGTGATGTATGTGTGTGGTTATGTTCTGTGTGTATGTGCGTGATGTGTATGTGCGTGTGTGTATATGTGTGTGTGTGTGTGTGGCGCGCGTGTATGTGTTTGGTGTTGTGTGTGTGTGTGTGTGTGTGTGTGTGTGTGTGTGTGTGTGTGTGTGTGTGTGTGTGTGTGCATTGTGTGTGTGTGTGTGTGTGTGTGTGTGTTGTGTGGGTGCATGTGTGTGTATGTTTGTGTGTGTATGTTTGTGTGTGTATCTGTGTGCGTGCGTGCGTGTGTTGTGTGTGTGTTCTGTGTGCGTGTGTGTGTGCGTCTGTGTAGTGTGTGTGTGTGTGTGTGTGTGTGTGTGTGTGTGTGTAGTGTGTGTGTGTGTGGTGTGTGTGTGTGTTTTGGCTTGTGTGTGTGTGTGTGTAGGTGTGCGTGCGCGCGCGTGCGTGGCTGCGCACGCGTGTGTTTGTGTGTGCGTGTATGAATGTGTATGTGTGCGTGCTTGTGTGATTGTGTTGTGTGTGTGTGTGTGTGTGTGTTGTCGTGTGTGTGTGTGTGAATGTGTGTGTTAGTGCAAGTGTGTGGTGTGTGTGTGTCTGGTGTGTGTGTGTGGTGCGTGTGTGGGGTGTGTGTGTGTATGTGTGTGCGCGTATGAGTGTGTGTGTGTGTGAGTGTGGGTGTGTGTGGTGCTGGTGGTGTGTGTGTGAAGAAGGAGAGAGAGGAGAGACAGAGAGAGAGAGAGAGAGAGAGAGAGAGAGAGGGACAGAGACAGAGAGAAGAGAGGTAAGAGAGAGAGAGAGAGTGAAGTATGTGTGGTTACGAGTATGTGTTGCGTGCACTTGTGTGTTGTGAGTGAGGTGTGTGTGTTGTGTGTGTGTGTTGTGTGTGGTGTGTGTGGTGTGTGTGTGTGTGTGTCTACTGAGTGAGTACAGGTTTGTGTGTGTGTGTGTGTTTGTGGTTTGCGCGCGCGTGGTGTGTGTGTGGTGTCGTGTGTGTGTGTGTGTGTGTGTGTGTGTGGTGTGTGTGGTGTGTGTGTGTGTTGTGTGTGTGTGTGTTTGTGTGTGTGTGTGTGTGGACGAGAGATAGAGAGAGAGAGAGAGAGAGAGAGGTAGAGGGGAGAGTGGAGAGAGAGGGGGAGGAGGCGTAGAGAGAGCAAATCAGACAGGCGCAGAGAGAGACGGAGACAGCCAACAGACAGACCGAGAGAGCCCGAAGGAGAGAGAATAGTGTTGGGGTAAAGGTTGGAGTGTGTGTGCTTTAGTGTGTGTGTGTGTGTGTGTGTGTGTGTGTGTGTGTGTGTGTGTGTGTGAGTGTGTGTGTGTGTGTGTTGTGTGTGTGTGTGTGCAGTGGTGTGTGTGTTGAAGCGAGAGAGAGAGAGAAGGGAGCAGGTGGGGAGTGAGAGACAGACCACGGGGTATTGGGTTACTGCGTGGGGCCAAGGTGGGCGGGGGTCTGGCAGCTCGACGCGAGAGCTGAGAGTCGTCGCGGCTCGCTGAGAGAGGACTCGCGCGCGCGCAATGTGAGGTTGTTGAGTGTTAGTGTAGTGTAGAGTGTGTGTGGTTATGTATATAGTATTACTGTGTTGTGTCAGGTGTGAGTGAGAGGAGAGAGGTAGGGTCAGATACTCGTAGAGCCCGCATAAGATAGTGCGACGTGATCTAGTTCTGGGACGGCTACCGGCCGAGAGAGCGGCTCTATAGCGCGAGAGACAGTTGTGTTGAGTGTCGGTGGTATGTGTTTGTGTGTATGTGTGGTTGTGTGTAATGTGTTAGTTGTTGTGTGTGTGTGTGTGTGATGAGTGTGTGTGTGTGTGATGTGTGTGGTGTGTTGTGAGTGAGTGTGATGATGTGCCATCGTGTGTGAGAGTGTGTGTGTTGTAGTGTGTGTGTGAGTGTGTGTTGTGGTGGTGAGTGAGTTTTGTGTGTGGTGTGTAGTTTGAGAAGGACGATATAGTGAAATGTGTGCATAGTGGGACTTGTGTGAGTTGTTGTTTGTGTGATGAGAGCGGTGTGTTGTGTGTGTTTGGTGTTTGAGAGTGTGTTTTGTGAGTTAGAGAGAGGAGTGAGAGAGAGTGTGTGTGGAGTGTGTGTGGGTGTGTGGATGTTAGTGTGTGGTGATGTGAGTGTGCGTGTGTGTGTTTGTGTGCTTGTGCCAGTGCATGTGTGTGTGTTGTGTGTGTGTGTGTGTGTGTGATGTGGTGTGTGTGTGTGTGTGTGTGTGTGTGTGGTGTGTGTGTGTGTGCATGTACTGAGATGAGAGAGACAGAGAGAGAGAGAGGAGGAACGAGCGGCGGGGCGAGAGAGACCTCGCCGGCGAGCTTGCAGTAGGAGAGAGGCGGCCGCAACAAAAGGGGAGGCGTCTTTCCTGTGGTCGTTGCAGAGAAGACAGAGTGGGTGAGTCTGTGTGTTGTGTATGTGTGTGTGTGGTGTGTGTTGTGGTGTGTGTGTGTGTGTGTGTGTGTGTGTGTGTGTGTGTGTGTTTGTGTCGGTGTGTATGTGTGTGTGTGTTTGTGTGTGCGTGCGGTGCGGTTTGTGTGTGTGTGTGTTGTGTGTGTGCGGTGTGTGTGTTTGTGTAGTGTTTGTGTGTTGTGTGCGTGTGGTATGTGTGTGTGTGGTGGTGTGATGGAGAGAGACGGGTGAAGTGAGAGAGAGAGAGTGAGCGTGCTTGTGTGTGGGCTGTGTGGTGTGTGTGTGTGTGTGTGTGTGTGTGATGTGTGTGTGTGTGTGTGTGTGTGTGTGCCGTGCGCGTTTGTGTGTGTGTGTAGTGTGTTGTGTGGTGTGTGTGTGTGTGTGTGTTTGTGTGTGTGTGTGTGTGTATGTGTGTGATGTGTGTGTTGGTGTGTGGTGTGGTTTGTTTGTGTGTGTGTGTGTGTGTCGTAAATTGTGTGTGTAATTGGTGTGGCCCACGTGTGTGTTACGTTTGGGTTCATATTGTAGAGTCTATGTGTGGTGTGATTTGTGTGTGCGCGTGTGTGTCTGTCTGTGTGCACGTGTGTTTCCATCTGTGTTTAAAAAACGACTCCGTTGTATTTTGATTGTAAAAAAATAACCTGTTTAAAAAAAAAAAAAGACACACCGCAAGTTTATTGAGAATTTAAAGAGTGTTACCTGTTCACAACACAATTTCCTGTGTGGATTGTGAATAGTGTCACCTGTTTAAAACACACCACGTTTGTGTCTGGGATTTATGGTAGATAATATATCATCCAGTTATATTACAAACTATGTGGTTCTTCTTTACATACCAATAACATATTCTAGTCTAGATTAATCATGGGTCAACGACAAATTATTTCACAGTTCTGTATATCAATGCACAACACGACAGTCCGGCTGTCCACTTTCCAATGTCCAGCCTCACATCATTGATAGCACTCTCGCACATTCTCTAATTCCGGACGACACAGGGATGTAAGTTCTATATATAAAATGAAAAAAAAGTACAGAACACGACAGTCTACTATCCACATTCTCGAGTTTCACGACGACACAGGATTTAGAGGTCTATATAGGCTATCAATATAGAAACTCGACAGTAACTACTGTTTACACATTGCATTTCGACGACGCAGGATTAGAGTTCTATATATGAATATAGAACCGACAGTCAGTGGTCCACTATCTCCATTTCTGACGACACATTTTGACGAGGAAGGATTAACCCCGAGGATTCACTACATCAGGCTGGACTGGCCCTGTCCTGATCGACTGCACACGAAGTGGGGGCTTCACTGTAGTGTAGGTCCTCCACCACGCAATGATAAAGACAGAGCATGGTGTCCTTGGTTTGTTTCAACCTCTGTGCAGGTCCCTGTTGTTTCCATAGTGGAAGGCAGGATGATGGCTACTATAATTTACCATGGAAGGTAGCTACATTATATATAAACAGAAACGACACAAAACATGTTTGCATTTATTTTCTGTGGATAAAAATAATTTGTCTGCTGTTCACTTTTTGTTTTTTTTTATCTTGTGTTGTAGCATTTGGGATCAGCGAGAGAGGAAGAGGGAGAGAGAGAGGGGAAGAAGAGAAGAAAGGGAGGAAAAAAAAGAAGAGAAGAAGGGAAAATAAAGGAGAAGAGAGAGAGAGCTTTAATATAAGACGCGCAAGGGAAAAGTAACATAGGTAAATTCACAGTAAAACTAGCCTCTCAGGGTACATAAGTATCATATACACATAAATGATTTGTTTTAAAGAGAGCAGACAGACAGACAGGACAGACATATAGACGGACAGAACAGATTGACAGAGACGGTAAATTTAAAAAGAAAATAGAATAACAGGTTTGGCCGCTTCTTAGTTCTGGTACCATGTGTTCAAAATACACCGCAGACGAGGCTTCATTGGTCACACAAAAACTGAGTTCAGGGGGTGTCATGACGGTCACTGTGTAAATGACGTCCACTTATAAGAAAGAGAGAAAGGCTGACAGCGATAAAGAAAGAATAGGGGGGGGAGAGTGCAGACGAGAAGAAGGAATGAATGAAAGCGAATTGACTGAAGAAGACAAAACGGGACGAAATGAAGCGAGGAAAAGGACAAGGAGGCATGAAGAAAGGAGTGAACAAAGAGGTGACGATGGAACGGAAGACCAGGACCATAGAACGCACGACGACAGAAAGGAGGAGGAAAAGGAAAGACGGAACGGAAAGAAAGAAGAACAGAAAATGAAGAGCAGGGAGGGGTGGAGGAGAGGGGGGAAGAGAGTAAACAGAAGCCTTGGTGACGAGGTGTGGGGGGTGTGAACACACGGTGACAGGCTGTTCCCTGTGGTGGTGGTCTCACAATGACAAATCACAGAAAACTGTGGACCTGGATCGCATGACAAACGTCACCCCCAACAACACCCCCACCCTTCCCAGCACTATGACCACCGTCCCTCCCATCCCCTGGACATTGAGTAGGTCTGTGACGATGACCTGGGGGGGGTCAGTGCGGGCCAGGGCCAGATCCTCTGCATCAGCGTCACTGGGGGGACGTGGCACCGCCCTGACCGGGGGGGACAGCGGTGATGACTCAATTGCAGACGATGTACGAGGCGGTCGCATTCACGTATCAGGAAAGGTCAAGTACCGAACTCCAGGTGTCCCTGTACTGGGTGGCACCCTGAAAACCAGCATGACCAATGATGACATGACGCCCTGGTACATCCGTCGCACTAGCCTGGGCTGGTCGGATGCACGACAGGGGGGGGGGGGGGGGGGGGGAGACACAACTGATAACAAACAGACAGACAGACAGGCAGGACAGACAGAACAATAGACAACTGACAAACAGACTGACAAACAGAACAGAAGACACACAGACACACACCACACACATCACACACACACACACAACAACCCACAGCACACACAGCACACACAGCACACACACAACTGTGGTACTAGAAATAAATGTGAATCAGGAGAATCCAGAATTGTATTTTCCTCTGTCAGGACTTTGTTACAGTTGTACAGAATTAGAATGCTGAATCAAAGTTTCTCAATGTCATCACCGAGTTTGGAAATCATGCTGCGGCTGCTGCTGATGGTTGATGTGATGGTGATGATGGATGATGGAATGATGGTGATGACGATTGATGATGATGCGACAGAACAGGTTCCTACCTGGCTGTCCCACACGGACAGTTCGGACTGGAGTGACCACATGGTGTCGGCACACAGGGCACACTGCCAGGTTCACCCCAACTGTGACCAGGCTGACCATCGTGAACGCTGCCACCGGACGGGTGGTGCCCTCTTGGGGAGAGGCGAGTGGCTGGGGGCGCTGAGCCCGGGATGGTGGCCCTTATCAGAGCTCCGGAGGAGGCGGGGGTGCCCCGTCCACCCGTCTGGTGACTGACTGCAGGTGGAGACGCGCAAGGGTTCGGTGACTGTGCAGATCCCACCAGACTGGAGGGGGAACGTGTGGGGTCGTTGGTCCACGGGTCGTACACTGACGCGTGCCCCGACACGACGGACTGAGGGCAGTCGGTGCTGGATCAGCTCAGCCACAGGTAGAACTGGAACTCTGGACACAGAGTATACAAAGTCAGGTGTGGTCCGTAAACTCCGTGTAGGATCTAAAACATGATTATAGATCTAACAGGAGGGCACCTAGTCTACAGTCACATGCCTCATTTTCTTTTTAATTCCTTTCATGCACAGGGGGGGCTATCGATTAATGTAGTTGTGATATGTAGCAGAATAGGCAAGTAGCAGGTAGCAGTAGCAGCAGGCAGCTGCAGCTTGGTGAGCAGTATAGTGTGGCAGTAACAGCAGTAGTCTCAGCGCGCGTCGTGTTTCCCTGGGGCTCTTTGTTCTCTTTCAATTCTCCATTTAGATCTGAAATAGAGGCGAAGGCGCGTTTATTAGCTCGGGGACCTTCCAGTATATTCCGGCCTCCTCAGACCCCGGACCTCATCCTTGGTATTTGGAATAGCAAGTGGTGGTGGTATTGGTGGGGGTGGTGTGGTGGTGGTAGTTGTAGTGGGGGTAGTAAGTAGTTGGTGCGTGTGGTAGTAGTATTGGTAAGTAGTGGTGGGAGTAGTATAGTAGTAGCAGCAGCAGCATAGTTGTTAGTAGTATAGTAGTAAGTAATGTAGTAGTAGTAGTAGTAGTTTGTTGTTGTCGTAGTAGTAGTGGTAATTGTGGTTAGAGTAAGTAGTAAGTGGTAGCAAGTAGTGGGTAGTATTATTAGTTAGTAGTATCGTAGTAGTAGTAGTAGCTAGTAGTAGTAGTAGTAGTGGTGGTTGGGTGGTGGTATGGTCGTGGTCGTGTAGTAGGTAGTGGTCGTATATAGATGGTTGGTTGTAATAGTATAAGTGGTAGTATAGTGGTAGTAGTAGTATGGTAGTAGTAAGTTGTTTAGTAGTAGTGGTAGTAGTAGTGGTGATAGTAGCAGTAGTGGTAGTAGTGGTAGTAGTAGTAGGTTGTAGTAGGTAGTGGGCAGTAGTAATGTGATTAGGCAGCAGTAGTGGTAGTGAGTGGTGGTAGTAGTAATGGTGATAGTAGCATTAGTGGTTAGTATGTAGAGTGTGGTAATAGGAGTGGATGGGTTAGTATGGTAGTAATAGTAGTACAGCAGAAGCAGAAGCAGCAGGGTAGTAGTAGTAGGAGTAGTAGTAGTATAAAGTAGTACATGGTAGGCTCAGAGAGTGGGGGGATGTTGTGGATATTATGTAGTGGTATAGTAGTATGAGTAAGTCAGTCGTAGAAAGTAGTAGTAGTAACAGTCCGTAGTGGTTAGCATAACTATTAGTAGCAGCGACTAGCAACAGTATAGTAGCAGCAGTATATTAGTAGTAGCAGTAGTATAGCGAGCAGTAGTAGTAGTAGTAGTAGTAGTACAGCAGTAGTAAGCAGTAGTAAGTAGTAGTAGCAGTAGTAGTAGCAGTAGTAGTAGCATTAGTAGTAGCATAGTAGTAAGAGCAGCAGCTCAGCACCAGTGTAGTAGCAGTAGAGTAAGTACAGTCGTAGTATACAGTATAGTAGTAGCAGCAGGCAGCATCGACAGTAGAGGTATTAACAGCAGCAGTAGTAATGATATGGGCACGCAGTATAGTAGTGGTAGTAATAGTGATGATAGCAGTAGGGGCAATAATCATTAAGTTTTTCTTGTATTCATTCAGTTCAGACTTGACTCTCTGTGAGTCTCTCTATCTGTCTCTCTCTCTTTCTTTAAATTCTCTTCAACCTCGGATCAGTCCCTATAATAAAAGTGGAAAGCCATCTAAAAAAAAAAAAACACACACACACACACAACCAAAACCACCATAACTTTCTCCTCTATCTCTCCCTCTCTCTCTCTTCTTTCACACACACAACACCACACACACACACACACACACACACACACACCACACACACACACAGTGTGTCTAATATCAGTTTAGTGGAAAGACGTAAATGGAATGACACACACACACACAACACACACACTCGCACAGTGTGCGCACACACTCACTCGGCGCACACATTATACAGGTACACTATCCAATTTGGACCATCAACTCAATCCTTAGTAAACGACCATGAAAGGCATATAAAACACAAAACTTTCTGTCTTTCCCGTTTTCTCCGTTTCAGATGATTTACAAAATTAACTGGCGATTGAGCAGTGCGTTTATAGCACACCTTCAGAATATTCCGCCTCCTCCTTGTGATTGGAATAGCAGTGGTGGTGGTAGTGGTGGGGGTGGTGTGGTGGTGGTAGTTGTAGTGGGGGTAGTAGTAGTTGTTGCTGTGGTAGTAGTAGTGGTAAGTAGTGGTGGGTACTGTAGTAGTAGTTAGGGAGCAGCAGCAGCAGTAGCTGTAGTAGTAGTAGTAGTAGTATTTGTTAAGTACTTGTTGTTGTCGTAGTAGTAGTGGTAATTGTGGTAAGTAGTAGTAGTAGTAGTGTAGTAGTAGCAGCAGCAGTAGTAGTAATAGTAGTAGTAGCAGCAGCAGCAGTAGTTGTAGTAGTAGTAGTAGTATTTGTAGTAGTTGTTGTAGTAGTAGTAGTAGTAGTAGTAGTAGCAGTAGTGTAGAGTAGTAGTAGTAGTAGTTGTAGTAGTAGCAGTAGTAGTAATAGTAGCAGTAGTGGTACTAGTAGTAACTACTACTAACTACTAGTAGTAGTAGTGGTAGCAGTAGTGGTAGTAGTAGTAGTAGTAGCATTCGTAGTAGTAGTAGTAGTAGTAGTAGTAGTAGTAGTAGTAGTAGTAGTAGTAGTAGTAGTTGAGTGGCAGTAGTAGTAGTAGTAGTAGTAGTAGTAGTAGTAGTAGTAGTGTAGTAGTGGTGGTGGTAGTAGTAGTAGTGGTGGTCGTGGTAATAGTAGTTGTGGTAGTAGTAGTGTTAGTAGTAGTAGTAGTTGTGTAGTAGTAGTGGTAGTAGTAGTGGTGATTAGCAGCAGTAGTGGTAGTAGTGGTGGTAGTGTTAGTAGTAGTAGTAGTGGAATGGATGTGTAGTGTGGTTTGTAATAGTAAATAGAGAGAAGAAAAGGGAAAGCAGAG
>JAFLJL010009529.1:338084-340584 GCA_018398815.1 Conus ventricosus
TTCTTCTTTCTTTCCGTTTCCGTCTTTCCTTCCTCCCCCCTTTGTTTCTTCTTCTTTCCTTTGTTCCTGTCTTCCTTTCCATCGTCACCTCTTGTTCACTCTTTTTTTCATTCCCTTGTCCTTCCTGTTCATTTGTCCGTCTGTTCTTTTTTCAGTGACATTTCGCTTTTCATTCATTCCTTCTTCCGTCTGCACTCTTTCTTTCCCCTCTCTGTTCTGCCTTCTTTCTTTTGTGACGTCTTTACACAGTGACGTCAAACATGACTCTGTGTGACACTGAAGCGCGTCCTGGGGTTTTATTTTTACACACTGTACGAACTCAAGAAGCCAACCTGTTATTTTTTTTTTAAATTTTGTTTTCTGTAAATCTTCTGTCTGTCTGTCTTTCTTTTGTCTGTCTTCTGTCCTGTCGTCTCTCTTTAAAAACATTTTGTTTTATATTCTTATTTTTGTACCCCCTGAGAGAGCTCGGGTTTTTATTTGTAATTTTACCTATGTTGATCCTTGCGTTTAAGTCTCTCCTCTCTCTCCCTCCTCTCCCTCTCCTCTTCCTCTCCCTCTCCTCTCCCCTCTCCCCTCTCTCTCTCTCTCTCTTCTTCTCTCTCCAAATAAAATACAACACAAGAAAAAAGTGAACAGCAGACAATAGTTTTTTATCACAGAAATAAATGAAAACATCTTTCGTGTCGTTTCTTGTTTTTTTTTAATTTTAGCCTTTCCATGGTAAATATAGTAGCCATCATCCTGCCTTCATATGGACAACAGGCTGCACAGAGGTTGAAACTAACCAAACGACACCATGTCCCGTCTATCATTGCGTGGTGGAGGACCTACACTACATTGAACCCGTGTGCAGTCGATCGGGACCGGGGGCCGCCAAAGCTGATGTAGTGTTCCTCGGGGTTAATCCTTCCTGGGAAACTGTGTGGGTCAAAAAGGGGAAAGGGGACACTAAACTGTCGTTTTCCCTAATTCAAAATTTTGAATTTCCAAAAACCTGCGTCGCCCGGAAAAAATAAGAATGTGGACAGTGACTGTCGTGTTCTATATTCATAATTTTAAAAAGAACTCTACATCCTGTTTCGTCAAATTTAGAGTTTGTGGAGATTTGCCTTCAATCCGGTGGGGCGGACTTTGGGGGAAAGTGGACAGCGCCCGGTCTTTGGATTGTGCATTGATTTTACAAAAACTGTGAAAAAATTTTTTTCGTTGAACTTAAATTATTTTTTAGCCCATAGTATTTGGTTTTGGGTTTTTAAAAAAAATGAACCACATGGGTTATTTTATACGGGATTTTTTATTTTTACAAAATCCGGGAAAAAATGGGGGTGGTTTTAAAAAGGCGACACTTAAAAATTCCACTAAAAAATTTTGTGTTTGGGGAACAGGTAACACTCTTTATTTTTCCCACAAAAATTTTGGGGTTTTTTTTTTAAAAATTACATTCTTTACAACCCCAAAAAACGGATTTGCGCTTTTTTTAAACAGATAAACGAAAATCGACAAAAACAGACAAAAGCCGAAACCAAAAACCCACACACAAAGGCATAAAAAAAACCCACATGCATGTGCACATGCACACACAATTCCCACACAACAAAACAAAAACACACACAAAACCACAAAACCCACCCCCCCCCAAACACCACACACACACACAAAAATTGTACTACGGGAAACCACTCACCTTCTCTCCCCCCCTCTCCCTCCCTCTCTTCTCTCTCTCTCTCTCTCTCTTTTCTCACGCACACACCAAAACACACACAAAAAAACAAAATAACACACAAACCACACACAAAACCCCCCCCAAACAAAACACACACCCCACCACACACCCCTCTCCCCCCCCTTCTCCTCTCCCCCTTCCCCTTTTCTCTTTTCTCTCTTTCTCTCCTCCCCCCTCTCTCTCTCCCCCTTTCTCTTTTTTTTAAATTTTTTTTTTTTTTTTTAAAGGAAAAGGAAAAAACCTTCCAACTGATAACATCATTCCTAGAAAAAACCGTCAACAAATCGTTTGTGTCAACAAAAATTTTAAACAGAGAATTTCCCACCCCAATTTTTCCCCCGTCCCCCGGTTTTTCTTTTGTTTGGTCCGTTGGGGTTTCTAAATTTATTTAAATAAATCCCCCTCTTTTTTTTTGAGGTACTTTGTGAACCTTTTGGATGTTACCATTTGTCCATAAAAGGGTACCCCAGTTTGGGAAGCGTTTTTCCCTTCATTAAAGAAAAAAATGCAAATTTATTTTTAAGAAATTTTGGGTTTTGCAATGAAAACAAAAGTCAGGAACCCCAACAAAAAAAAAAAAAATGTTTGGATAACAACAAGGCGGAAAGACAAAACATAACCACACCCCCCATCTTTTTTATCAAAAAACAGGAAATTTGAAATGGTGGATAGCCATCGGGTTGGGGGCGAAATATTTTGAAAATTTAATTCCCTTTTTTTGGTTTTTCATCCCTTCGCAGCTTAGGTAAATAAATATCCAGCAAACTTATCACT
>JAFLJL010009529.1:348084-368084 GCA_018398815.1 Conus ventricosus
CAAATGAGGTGGCCATGTAACCAGCGGTTCCAATGTAACAAATGGTTCCCATTAACCAATGGTGTCCAATGTAACCATGTGTTCCAATGTACAAATTGTGTCCCAATGTAACCAGTGGTGTCCAATGTATGTGTCCAATGTAACAATGGTCGGGTCCAATGTATCAAATGTACCCAATGTAACCAATGGTGTCCAATTAACAAATGGTGGTCCAATGTAACCAATGGTGTCAATGTAACAAATGGTGTCCAATTAAACAAGGGGTCCAATGTAACCAATGTGTCCAAAGAAACAAGATGGGTGTCCCAATGCAACCAATGTGTGAACATGACGGCCTCAAGCATAAAACTACATCATATATGAATGTAAATCATGACATCCACTCAAGCAAAGCACAAAACTGCATCAATGACAGGAATGTAAATCATGACAGCACTCCAGACACAAAAATACAATCAATGACATGGAATGTAAATCATGACATACACTCAAGCATCAAAACTACATCATGACCTGGAATGTGAAATATGACAGCACTCCAACAAAAAACTACATCATTACATGTAATGTAAATCATGGACGGCACTTCAAGCACAAAACTACATCATGACATGGAATGTAAATCAGACAGCAACCAACACAAAACTAACATCAATTGACATGGAATGTAAATCATGACAGCAGTTCAACCCAGAACTACATCATGACATGGAAAGTAAAAGCAATGACAGCAATCCAACCAAAACTACATATGACAGGATGTAAATCATGACGGCACTCAACACAAAACAACATCTGACATGATGTAAATTATGACAGCACTCCAACACAAAACTAATCATGACATGGAATGTAAAATCATGACAGCACTCCAAACACAAAACCTAACATCCGATGGCATGGAATGTGAATCAAGACAGCACTCAAGCACAAAACTAATCAAGACATGGAATGTAAATCACGCCAGCACTCCAACACAAAACTACATCGAATACATGGAATTAAATCATACAACACTCAAGCACAAAACTACATCAATAACATGGAATGTAAAAATAAGACAGCACTCCAACACAAAAACTACATCAACGAACAGTGGTCACCGTCCGCGCCGTTCCGTTTTTTCTACGACCATCACGACCAGAGATCTCCTGAAAAGGATTTCCTTTCGGGCATCATGGGGTCCTGTGGTTGTGACCCACGAGTCGTTTGTGACCAAGAGTCGTTTGTGACCAAGTGTCCGTTGTGACCACTTGTCGTTTTGTGACCAAGTGTCTCGTGTGACCAACTCATTGTGACCACGTGTTGTTTGTGACCAAATGTCGTTGTGACCAAATGTCCGTGACCACGTGGTCGTTTGGGACCATGTGTCGTTGTGACCATGTGTCGTTGTGACCACGTGTCTTGTGACCAAATGTCTGACCACGTCGTCGTTGTGACCAAATGTCGTTTGACCAAATGTCATTGGACCACGTGATTTGTTTTGACCACGTGTCGTTGAGACCACTTGTCATTGTACCACGTGTTGTTGTGACCAGCAAGAGATTGTGACCATGTCTTGTGACACAAATCAAAAGGACAAAACATTATATTTGTCCACAACGACACTTGGTCACAAAGACATTGGTCTCAACGACACGGGGTCCACAACGACACATGGCACAAAGACACTTAGTGTCCACAGAGGGATCACCTCTCTGTACAGGAGTGTCCACAGAGTATCAGCCTGTCTATACAGGGAGTGTCCCACAGATTCAGCCTGTCTACACAGGAGTGTCCCACAGGATATCACCGTCTATAGAGGGAGTTCCACAGGAGTAACAGCCTGTCTACACGAGTTCCACAGGAGTATCAACCAGTCTATACAGGGAAGTGTCCACAGTAGTATCAGCCTTCTACACAGGGAGTGTCCAGAGGATCGTCAGCCTGTCTACACAGGAGTGTCCACAAAGTATCACAGCCTTGTCTATACAGAGTGTCTACATGAGTATCAAGCCTGTCTACACAGGGAGTATCCACAGGAGCGTCATCCAGTCTACACAGGGAGTGTCCACAGAGGCATCAGCCTGTCTGCACAGGAGATGTCCTACAGGAGTATCGTCACCTGTCTACACAGGGAGTGTATACAGGAGTATCAGCCTGTCTACACCGGGAGGTGGCCACAGGATATCAGCCTGTCTACACAGCGAGTATCCACAGGACCGTCAGCCTGTTCCTGCACAGGACGAGTCCACATGAGCGTCAGCCTGTCTACCCAGGGATTATACCAGAGTGATCGTCACCCTGTCATGCTAAATGATATCTCAGTGAAAAGGCGGTCAACCCTGGTCATGCTACATGATATCCAGTGAAAAGGGCGTTTTGTGTTTGTTTGTTTTTGTTGTTGTTTTATTGTGTTGTTTTTATCGGTTTCTTGTTTGTTTATTTTTGTTTTGTTTTGAGTTTTTCTACAGGAAAAATAGTGTCTTGTTGCTGTCTCTACAGGAAAAATAGTGGTCTTGCTGTCTTGCTGTCTTGCGTCTCTACAGAAAAATAGTGTCTTGCTGTCTCTACAGGAAAAATAGTGTCTTGCTGTCTCTACTACAAGGAAAAATAGTGTCTTGATGTCTCGTACAGAAAAACTAGTGCTTGCTGTACTCGACAGAAAAATAGTGGTCCTTGCTGTCTCCACAGGAAAGATGTGTCTTCTGTCTCCTGCAGAAAAATAGTGTCTGAGCTGTCTCTAACGGAAAAATTAGTGGCTTGCTGTCCTCTACAGGAAAAATCGTGTCCTTGCGTCTCTACAGAAAAGATAGTGTCTTGCAGTCCACTACAGAAAAAATAGTGTCTTGCAGTCTCTACAGGAAAAATAGTGTCATGCTGTGTCTACAGGAAAGATAGTGTCTTGCTGTAGCTCTACAGGAAAAATATGTCTTGCTGTCTCACCAGGAAAGATAGTTCTTGCTGTCTCTACAGAAAGATAGTGTCTTGCTGTCTCCACAGGAAAAACAGTGTCCCTTGCTGACTCTACAGGAAAAATAGTGTCTTCTGTCTCTACTACAGGAAAAATAGTGTCATGCTGTCTCTACAGAAAAATAGTGTCTTGCTGTCTCTACAGGAAAAAATAGTGTCTCGCTTTCTTGCCTGTCTTGCTGTCTCTATCAGAGATAAATAGTGTCTTTCTGTCTCCACAGGATGTCTTGCTGTCCGCTTGCTGTCTTGCTGTCTAGTAAGAAACGTGGCTTTTGCTCTGCCTGTCGAGAAAAAAGCCACAGAGAGAGAGAGAGAGAGATAGAGAGAGAGTGAAGGAAGATAGAGAGAGAGAGAGAGAGAGACAGACAGACAACATGACAGACAGACATACAGACAGACAGAGAGAGAGAGACAGACAGACAGACAAACAGAGAGAGAGAGAGAGAGAGAGAGACAGAGAGTGAAGACAGACAACAGACAGACAGCCAGAGAGACAAGACAGAGACAGAGACAGACAGACGGATATAGAGAGGGAAAGAGACAGATCGACATTGGAAAAAGACATGAAGTTATACAGGGAAAAGATAGTGAGAGAGAGAGAGAGAGAGAGAGAGAGAGAAGAGAGAAGAGAGAGAGAGAGAAGCGAGACAGACCTGACAGTACAGACAGACGGACAGATCAGACAACAGACAAGTGTTTGTATGTGGGCGTGTGTGTGTGTGTGTGTGTGTGTGTGTGTGAGTGTGTGTGTGTGTGTGTGTGTGTTTGGCTGGTCTGTGTGTGTCTGTGTGTGTCTGTGTGTATATGTGCGTGCCGTGCGTATGTCCCTGTGTGTATGTTTGCTTGGCGTGTGTGTATGTGTGTATATGTCTGTGTGTGCGTGAACGTGCGTGCGTGCGTGTTGGCGTCTGGCTTGCGCACAGCGCGCGCGCATGCGTGTGTGTTGGTGGTGCGTGGTGTGTGCGTGTGCGTGCGTGCTGCGTGCGTGCGTGCGTGCATGCGTGCGTGCGCGCGCGCGCGTTTGTGTGTGTGTGTGTGTGTGTGTTGTTTGTGTGGTGTGTGTGGTTGTGTGTGTGTGGTGTGTGTGTGTGTGTGTGTGTGTGTGTCCAGCAAAGCACAACCGAACTCCGCAGAAAATGAAAATGAATGAAGAGACTCTCCTCCGGCCATTTCGGTATAAAATTTCACCAACGGCAAGGCTGATGAATCTGATATTTATTCATGAACAACCAGTCTCGGTATAAAGCCTCTGCGTTTCAAACGAAATGGTGAATAAGCTAAAGCGCCATGAACTATAGCCTGGCGTAAAAAAAAGTGACGTTTTCAAACGAAATGAGATAAGCTATAAGCGCCATGAACAATAGCCTGGCGTAACAAAGGGTTGCCGTTTTCAAACGAAAATATGATAGGTTCCAAACGGGCCGTTGAGAACCAATAAAGCAATCACTGCAACAAACAATAATTGTTTGTTTTCTTTCCAGGAATTTCTGACAACAAACATCACTTTCATTCTGTCAACATGAGGCAGCTAACATCAACCTTACTTCTATCAAACAGTGCGGCAAACAAACCTCAACTTTCATTCTATCCAAACAGTGCGGCGACAAACATCAACTTTCATTCTATCAAACAGTGCGGCGACAAACATCAACTTTCATTCTATCAAACAGTGCGCGACAAACATCAACTTTCATTCTATCAAACTGTGCGGCGACAAACATCAACTTTCATCTATCAAACAGTGACGACAAATATCAACTTTCATTCTATCAACAGTGCGGCGACAAAACATCAACTTTTCATACTATCAACATGGCGGCGACAAACATCAACGTTCATTCTATCAAACAGTGCGGCGACAACATCAACTTTCATTCTATCAAACATTGCGCGACAAACATCAACTTTCATTCTCTCCACTGTAGAACGATGTATTGCCATTTCTTCCATATGGAGGAACCAGACGCAAATAACTGATTTCAATCTGACGATAGAACAAAGATTTGATGCCATTTCATCCATTGGAGAGACAGACGGCAAATCTGATTTCACGAATATAGAAACACAGCTGGCAACGTATCAATCAAGTCAACCAGGCAACATGATTCACCATTTGTAATGAAGGAGATGAAGCTGCACAAACAGAGCCAATTCCCATCAACAAGCCAATTCCATCAAACCAGAGCCAATTCCCATCAAACAAGCCCAATTCATCAAAACCAGCCTCTTAGTTTCTCTCCCTGTGCAACTATAACAACTACCATTTAACAGCTTCATTTGTATTTGTGCGACCAGGATGAATGGAGTTTGAAACCACTGATACAGAGTAGAAAAAGCCTTATGAGAAACACAGAGATATGACAGAGAGGTAAGCCTACTGACAAACACAGTAAAATAACGTGTTTGATTCCTAGATGATAACAAAGAGGAAAAGCCTAATGAACAAAACACAGTGAAAATAAACGTCGTTTGATTCCTAGATGATAACAGAGAGGAAAAGCCTAATGGACAAACACAGTGAAAATAACGTCGTTGATTCCTAGATGATAACAGAGAGGAAAAGCCTAATGATAAAAAACAAAAAACAAAAAAAAAACAGCGAAAATAACGTGGTATTGTTTCCTCAGTTTGAGATGATTACAGAGAGGAAAACCTAATGATAAACCAGTGAAAATAAACGTCTTTGGATTCGTCAGTTTTTAGATGATACGAGAGGAAAAGCCAAAAGGAGAAACCCAGTGAAAAATAACGTCATTGTTTCTAGATGATGACAGAGAGGAAAAGCCTAATGGAGAAACACCCATTGAAAATAAACTCGTTTGTTTCCTCAATTTGAATGATGACAATATCTGGACAAGCCTAAAAAGAAAATGTCACCGAAATGTGAATGATAGATGATCGTCACAGAAATGTGAATGAATGTGATGATCGCACTGAAATGTGAATGATTGTGATGATCGTCATTGAAGGTGGAATGATTGTGAGATCGTCCATTGAAATGTGAATGATAATGATCTCACCTGAAATGAATGATAATGATCGTCATTGAAATGTGAATAATAGATGATCGTCCAATTTGAAATGGAATGATAGATGTTCGTCATTGGAATGGGAAATGATAGATGAACGTCCTTGAAATGTGAATGATAGATGATCGTCATTGAAATGTGAATAATACATGATGGTCATTAAAATGTGAAGGACAGATGATCGTCATTGAAATGTGAAGGACAGATGATGGTAAATTGAAATGTGAAGGACAGATGATTGTCACTGAAATGTGAAGGACAGATGATTGTCATTGAAATGTAAACAACAGATGATTGCCTTTGAGATGTGAATGGTAATGATCGTCACTGAAATGTGAATGAGATAATCGTCACCGATTTGTAAATGAGAGATGATCGTCACCAAAATGTAAATGATAGCTGATCCTTATTGAAATGTAAATAACACATGCTCGTCGCCGAAATGTGAAGACATATGCTCGTCGCCAAAATGTAAAACGACATATGATCGTCGCCGAAATGTGAACACATATCTCTTACTGAGTCTGACTTGTCACACACATATCTCTTACTGAGTCTGACTTGTCACACACATACTCTTTTACTGGGGTCATGACTTGTCACACACAGATCTCTTACTGAGTCATGACTTCTCACACACAGATCTCTTACTGAGCCCTGACTTGTCCACACACAGATCTCTTACTGAGTCATGACTTGTCACACACTTTGGATGAAGAACATCAAGAGTGCAATACCGATCTTATTAAAGTGTATTATCCGAAAAACATGCCACCCCCCCCCCCCACCCCCCCCCCCCCCCAGCTCCTCACCCCCCCCCCCCAACCTACCCAAACCTATCCACAAAACAAATATCTTTATTGTAACAGAGAAGAAAACAGACATAAAGATTAAAGTATGATAAGCATTCAAAACAAAAAAGGAAGAAGGATGGATTGATTTAAACTAAGGAAAGTTGGAAACATTTATTGAAAAGACTCTTGAATCGGTATCGTTCTGTCGTAACAATCTATTCTCTGAAAGAAAAAAAATATACAGACACCACCCCTCCTTCACTTTCACACTCCCTCCCCACCCCTCACCGAGACATCCCTCTAGCACTGAAGATTCCAAATGAATTGGTACAGACTTGATGGTGGAACAGACTGTGCTCATCAAAAATTCCGTACATCTCGCCATACATATCACCATAATCTCACCATACATTCACCATACATACGCCATACATCTCGCCATACATATCACCATACATATCACCATACATATCACCATACATATCACATACATTACCATATATATCGCCATACATCACCATACATTCACCATACATATCACCATACATCTCGCCATACATATCACCATACATATCACCATACATATCACCATATATCTCGATACATATACCATACATCTCGCCATATATCACCATACATCTCGCCATACATATCGCCATACATATCGCCATACATATCGCCATACATATCGCATGCATATCGCCATACATATCGCCATACATCTCGCCATACATATCGCCATACATATCACCATACATCTCGCCATACATATCGCCATACATATCACCATACATCTCGCATACATATCGCCATACATATCACCATACATCTCACCACACATCTCACCATACATCTCGCCATAACATCTCCCATAATATCACCATACATATCACCATACATATCACCATACATATCACCATACATATCGCCATACATATCACCATACATCTCGCCATACATCTCACCATACATATAACCATACATCTCACCACACATCTCACCATACATCTCACCATACATCTCGCCATACATCTCGCCATACATATCGCCATACATATCACCATACATATCGCCATACATACCACCATACATCTCGCCATACAATCTCACCATACATATCACCATACATCTCACCACACATCTCACCATACATCTCACCATACATCTCGCCATACATCTCGCCATACATATCGCCATACATATCACCATCACATATCACCATACATATCACCATACATATCACCATACATCTCGCTTATACATCTCGCCATACATCTCGCCATACATATCGCCATACATCTCACCATACACATCACCATACATCTCACATACATATCTCCATACATATCACCATACATCTCGCCATACATATCGCCATACATCTCACAATACATATCACCATACATATCGCCATACATCTCGCCATACATATCACCATACATCTCACAATACATATCACCATACATCTCACCTATACATATCACCATACATATCACCATACATCTCGCCATACATATCGCCATACATCTCACAATACATATCACCATACATATCGCCATACATCTCAGTCCGTTAACAGACTCACTCATCAATGGCCCTTTCCATGAATTCCGTACATACCGCCATACATTTCGGACATACATTGCAGTCCGTTAACAGACTCACTCAGCAATGGCCCTTTCATGAATTCCGTGCATATCGCAATAGATTTCCGACATACATCTCAGTCGTTGACAGACTCACTCATCAATGGCCCTTTCCATGAATTCCGTACATATCACCATACATTTCCGACATACATCTCAGTCCGTTGACAGACTCACTCATCAATGGCCCTTTCCATGAATTTCGTACATATTGCCGTACATTTCCGACATACATTGCAGTCTGTTAACAGACTCGCTCATCAATGGCCCTTTCCATGAATTCCGTACATATCGCCATACATTTCGACATACATTTCAATCCGTTAACATTTGGTTCATCAATCAGGTCATTGGTTATCGCCATACATTTCGGACATACATCTCAGTCCGTTAACATTTGGTTTCATCAATCAGGTCATTGGTATCGCCATACATTTCGGACATACATACCAGTTCGTTAACATTTGGTTCATCAATCGGGTAATTGGTATCGCCATACATTTTGGACATACATCTCAGTCCGTTAACATTTGGTTCATCAATCAGGTCATTGGTATCGCCATACATTTCGGACATACAATCTCAGTCCGTTAACATTTGGTTCATCAATGTCACGGACGTAAATACTTTTGGTTTAGAAGATAAATCATTTCTTTTCAAACCCAGTATAAAGTGGAGTGTTACCGTGACATCTTTACTACATTGGCGGGTGTTGACCAGTGTGCTATTTGTGTCATTCCCGGGTGCGCTACGTCCGTGCATTTCGCTCCCATCCTCCAATATTTCTCTTCATTTTTTTTCTTTTAAAGCTTTCTTTTTCTGTTCTTTTATCGTTTTCCACGTGATTCATCAGCTGATGTCAGGTGCCACGGTGGGTGTTTTGTTACTGTTGCCATCTTTGTTAGGCTAGTGGTGTGGCACTCATTGACGGACTCGTCGAGTCGGAGAGATCTCCATCTTGCTAGCTGGTTCCACTTTTCTTTATTCCACTTCGTGTGGAGTTGTGTGAAACGTCTTTCGCCCTTCAGCGGGTTGGATAGTATTCCACTAGACACCTGGGATCCCTATCCCTGCCAGCTGGAAGTACCAACCTTGGGTCGTCGACCTGGAGTCCCTTGGGTGGGGCCCGGCAGGGTTTTCGGCTGCCACCCTTTATTGGACTGGGGAGCGAACCGTTTTCCCCTCGCCACCCGCCTTTTTGGTAACTATTGGTCTTTTTTGGACTTTTGTTTTTTTGGTTTTCTAACCTTTCAGCGGTTGAGAGGTTTTTTTGCCTTCATGTGCTGTTGGTGGACACCCTTTTCGGTGTGTAACTGCCCCAAAGAAGGGGGCAGGTATGGAAATGGTATCAAAGATATGGTCTTGTTGTAGAATTGTAAAAAAACGCATTTTTTAATTGTTTTTTATGCCTTAGCGCCTGGGTTCTTTTTACTTCGGACAAAGTTGAAAATCGCTTCAATGATACCCCTTCATTCGGTCAAGGGAAAGCTGTGTTTGTTGTTTCTGGTTACACGGGTTGAGTCAAGTTATTTCGCTATTTTGTGTTTGGGGGCCGGAGGATTCAAATATGTTATTTCTTTTTTCTTTTTGCTTATAAAGGACGGATGGGGGAAAACTCGGAGCGGCGAACGGTTTTAAATTTTTAGCCCGCAGAGTGGGGAAATTCCCTGCCGTATCCCCCCCAATGTGGCCGTTCCTTTTGCCCTTTGGCTTATATGTTTGTGTGACGACGTGGGGGGGAGGATTCTAATTGGTTTTATTCATTGGGCTTTTGACAAAGGAAGTTATCCTTAGTACAGGTAAAAAAAAGAAAAAGAAAAGGGGAAAGAAGTTTTATATTTTTTTTGCCCTTTTATATGACAAAGACTTTGGGTGCCCTTATTACGGCACTGTGACCCTTCACATTGGCACTCCCGGACCCACATGTTCCCACCTGACAAGGATGTGGGGGGAGACTTCTCTTTGGGAGACTGATCTCCCCCGAGGGCGGGATTTTTCGTCCTTTTGCTTTAGCTGCAGCTCGGCCCTTGGGGGCGGGACGACCAGATCCACAGCCCCTGCAGTATCTGGTCCGGGCCCCCTTTCGTTTTCAAACCTGCGGCTGGGGGGACATTTGTTTAATCTCGGACGGGAAAGACCACCCTACTACGAGCGCACCCCTTCAGGACCACCCCCCTCAGTAAACCCCCTGGTGCTGGATCGAGAGTTGAGTGGTCAATCTGTGTGGGGTGGGTGTGGGTTGGCATGCGTGTGCGTGGGTCTAAACCCGGTCATGTTCGTTTTGTTATTTTTTTTTTTTTGTTTTTTTTTGTTTTGTTTTTTTTAAAACTCTACTGGTAGGTCCCGTTGGTTTATGCAGTTTTAATACTGCTTTCTTCTGTCATTCTGTGAATTCCTTGTAGCGGTCTACGGGTTGGGTTTGGGGACAGTAGCGGGCCCGGATATTGGGGGGTTTTTGGGGTCTATTCAATTTACTTTGTCCCCTAAGTAGTTAGTGCTGAATAGGGCCTTTCTCTTCTATCCCCTTTTTTTGTTGTTCTTTCTTTTCCTCTCGCTATCTTTTCTCTTCTTTTTTAGACCCATCCCCATCGGAGTGCTAGTGCGAGTGAATGTTTGTAATGTGAAAAAAAATATTGTCAAAATTCTTCCTCTTGTGGTCTGGTGGTGTGGGGGATTGATTGATCGTCCGTTTTGCAGCACATTCCCTGTATAAGAACCCCCCTGTCATTTTTGACTCCACGTGACTCAATCAGGTCTTTGGAAAGCCATACATTTCGGTACATCTCCCCCTTTAACATTTGATCTAAATGGGGTAATTTGGGTTCGCCATACATTTCGGACAAATCTCAGCCTTTAAAAACATTTGGTTCTCAATCGGTCTTGGTTCGCTATACATTTCGGCATACATCTCAGTCCGTTAACATTTGGTTCATCAATGGGGTCATTGGTATGCCAATTTCGGAATACATCCAGCCCCGTTCAATTTGCTTCAAAATGGGGTCTTTGGGTACCCCATACATTTCGGACAAAATTCAGTCCGTTAAATTTTGGTTCATCTGGGGTCATTGGTATCGCCATACATTTGGGGCCAACATCTCAGTCCTTTAACTTTGGTTCATCAATAGGTAATTCCTGGTTGAGACCCCCATCAATGTCATCCCTCACCTCTCCCCACCCACCACACAAAACCACACAACACCACACACACCACACCACACACCCACACACCACACACACACACATCAAAACACGCCGCGCGCGGGGCCGGTGAGAGAGGGGGAGAGGAGAGAGAGAGAGAAGGACAGACAGGAGAGAACAGAGGAGAGAGACAGCAGAAGGAGGACAGAGAGAGAGGACAGACAAGAGGAGACAGAGATAGAGTTAGCGCACGCACGAGAAAAACCACACTACGCACCCAATGCAGGGGGCGGCGTACGCACGCGCGAAAGTATGCCACACACACGCACGCACGCACACACCAAACCACCACACACACACTCTCTCTTCTCTCTTCCCCCTTTTTTTTCTCTCTCTCTTTCTCCCTCTTCTCTCTCTCTCTTCAGGAGAGAAAAAGGGCAACAACAAAAATTTAAACAAAAACCCCAAACAAAAGCCCGCAGCAGAACAACAACAACAAAATAAGAAAACGACGCGACAAGGGACACCAACAACAACGAAACAACAAAAAACAACAACACAGCAACCAAAAAGACAGCAACAAAACGACACAATACCTGAAAGCAACAATACCAACGCAGCGTGCAAAAAACGAACAAAAAAAGTGACGCAAAAATACAAGAGCAACAACAACAAGATACAAAAACGAAAAATTCAGGGGCCCAGTAGAAAAATCCCGCAAAATCCCCGCAAAATCGCAGCAAAATAAATGAAACTCCAAATGGTTGAAAAAAAAAAAAACTATAATGACGTAAAAATCAAGAAAAAACAACTAGACGAAAAAAAACAAATACAATGAGTCAAAACCAATGAACCCCAACAGGGTCAACAAAAACAAATCAATGACGTCAAAACCAATGACAACGCCAACATGGTCGACAAAAAAAATACAATGATTCAAATCGATGACATCGCCAACAGGTCGACGAAACAAATGCAAGACGTCAAATCAATGACAACTCCAACAGGTCGACAAAACAAAACAATGACTTCAAATCGATGAATCGCCAAAGGGTCGAAGAAAAAAATGCAATACGTCAAATCAATTGACAACGACATAAAGCGACAAAAACCACACACAAGATGTCAACAAACAACGCGGGGTACAACAGGCAAAGAACGACAACGACAATAAAAAACCAATCAGAAAACGAGACAACTGACAGCAAAAAAAACCAGAAAAAAAACAAAAGGGAAAACAACAGAAGACAATAAAAGCAACAAAAAAAATGACGCGACGATTTCGACAACGATAACAAAACGCAACTGAATCTATGCACATTTAACCAAGGGCTCATTTGGACCAGTATGTAAACCATAGTTCAGAAGAGATCCATGGACGGAAACTCCGAAGACGATGTGACAGTCCAGAACTAATGTAGGAAAACGTTTGGGACGTTAACCAAAAGGGAAGACAACTTTGGACGCTGATCTAAAGGAAAGAAACGGTCTGACGTGCCCAAAAAGGGACGACAACGATCCGTAACCCCTAAAAAAGACAACGACTGACGTTCCCCAAATAAAAGCAACGTCCCCTGCCCTAAATGGACGAAACATTGATTTGAGAAAAATGGAAGAAAGATTGCTTTGCCCCCAATAGAAGAAAAAACGATCGCGTTGACCCTAAAGAAGCAACGATTACGCTGCCCCTAATAAAAGACAACGATCTGCGTTGACCTAATAGAAGACAACGATCTGCGTTCCCCTAAAAGAAGAAACGATCTGACGTTGACCCTAATAAAAGCCACGATCTGCGTTGACCCAAATAGAAGACAACATCTGACGTTACCAAATGGACAACGACCCGACGTGACCTAATGGAAGAAACGATTGCGCTAACCTAATAGGAAGACAACGATCTGACGCTGACCCAAAGGAACCCCAACACCCGACGTTACCAAAGGGAAGACAACGATCTGACGTAACCTAAATGGAAGAAAACGATCTCGCTGATCTAAATGGAACCCAACGATTGCGTTGCCCCCCCAAATGGACAAGATCCCGTTGACCAAATGGAAGACAACGATTGATGCGACCTAAATGGAAGACAACGATCTTGCTGACCTAAAGGAAGACAACGACCCGCATTGACCTAAGAAGAACCGATCCGACGTTACCCTAATGAAGAAAAGGGATCGACGTTGACCCAAATAAAAGACAACGATCTGACTTTGACCCTAATAAAGAAAACGATCTACGCTGATCTAAATGGAAGAAAACGATCTGACGCGATCTAAATGGAAACAACATCTGGCGATCAAATGGAGGACAACGTTTCGGCGCTGATCAAAAGGGAAGAAAAACGTCTGACGTTGCCCTAATAAAAGAAAACGTCCGAATTGACCCAATGAAGAAAACGATCGACGTTGCCCCAAATAGAAGTCAACGATCTGACGTTGACCTAAATGGACAACGACTCTTTAAACCCAAAGGGAAAGTCAACGCTGACTTTGACGTAAATGGAAGTCAACGATCTGCCCTTAGACAATAACCCAAGGGACGTGTGCCCTACTGGCATGCCCTAAACCCTAGGTGACAATGTGAAAAACCTGGATTTAAACCCAGGAGGACACTGTTAAACTTTGGGGATAAAAAACCCAAATGCACGATGTGACAAACCTTGGACCTACACAGGAGGACAAGTGCCCAAATCCAAACCTGAACCCATAAAGCGAGTGCCCTATCCTGGACCTGAATCCTGAAGACGATGTGACCTATCCATGGCCCTAAATCCTTGGGCCGTGCCAAATCCGGCCCTAAACTTTGAGAACCATGTGACCAAAACCATAGCCCTAAAAACCATGAAGCGATGTGACCAATCCATGGACCTAAATCCATGAAGACGATGTGCCAACCCATTGACCGAACCAGAAGCGATTGACCTATCCATGGCCCTAAACCATGAAGACATTGACCAATCCAAGCCTAAACCCCATGAAGACGTGTGCCCAATAGGGGCCTAAACCCATGAAGACATGTGCCCACCCATGGACCTAAATCCATGAACGATGTGACCATCATGGCCAAAACCTTGAAAACGATGGACCAACCCATAGCCCAAAACCCTTGGACGATGTGACCAATTCATGGCCTAAATCCTTGGGGACGAGTGACAACCAGGACTAAACCCTTTGGGGGCGATGTGACCACCCAGGCCCCTAAACCCTTGGGGGACGATGAAACCAAGACAGGCCCTGAATCCATGAAGACGTTTTGTGCCCAATCCATGGACCTAAAACCCCTGAAGCGATGAAACCAACCCATGGACCAAAATCCTTGAGGGCGATGTCCATTCTGGCCTAAATCCTAAAAAGAGATGAAACCCAAATCCGGGACCAAAATCCTTGGGACGATGTCCCCCAAAAACCAAAACCCTTGAGGACGATGTCCCCTAAAAGCCTAAATCCTTGGGGACGATGAAAACCACCCATGGACCTAAACCCTTTGGGGGACGATGTAACCCAGTCCAGGGATTAGCCCTTTCCATGCAGCCACCGGCCCGTGGCCGGAGTCCGTCCCCCGTGAGGGTTTGTCAGTCGTGTGGACTCTTGGGCGACGAGGGAACAGAAAACGCCTGATGCAAACCTGCCGCACAGAAGTGTAGACAAAGGGGATTGACGTAGAGTACGAAGTGGACTTGAGGCCAATGGTGTACAGGTTCAGCTTCCCCCGTCCCAAACCCCATCTGCAAAGAGGAGAAAAAACGGTTGCAGGCATTAGTTCGTGCCCAATTAGGGGCGCAGGCCCTACGGAGCAGCCGTTTCGCTTTTTTGTTGGCATAAAAAAGGGTCCCCTGTATGAATGCGCTTGTGGCGCACAAAAAGCAAACACACAAGCGCGCACATGCACACGGCGCAACTCTCTCCTCTTCTCTTTTTTCTCTCTCTCTCTCTCTTCTCTCTCTCTCCTCCTCTTTTCTCTCCCTCTCTCTCTTCTCTCTCCCCCGCCCCAAAGAGGGAAAAAATGCGAGGCAGAGACAGGAAAGAGAAACAGAGAAAAGAGAAAGGAGAGAGGGGAGAGAGGAGAGAGGGGAGGAGAGAGAAGAAGAGAAAAGGGGAAAAGAGGGGGAGAGAGAGAGAGACAAAGGGCCGGGGAGGGAGAGAGAGGAAGGAGAGAGAGAAAGAAGAGAGGGAGAGAGAGGAAAAGAGAGAGGGAGGGGGAGAGAGAGAGAGGAAGAGAGAGAGAGAGAAGAAAGAGAGGGGAAGAAAGAGGGGAGAGAGAGAGAGGAGAGAGAGAGAGAGAGAGGAGAAAGAAGAGAGAAAAAAGGAAAGAAAAAGACACAGGAAGAAAAGGGTTTTTCTTGCACACGGGGGAGTGGGAAAAACACGTTTGCTTTCCCCCTTTTTCCCCCAGGTCCCCCCCCCCCCCCCCCCCCCCCACACCCACCCCACCACCACACACCACCCCACCCACCACCACCACCAAAAACACACCATTACCATCACCCCAACATTTAAAGCCGGCACCTCGAAAAACCAAACACAAACAAACAAACCACCCCAAACCTGCGCACCACACACACCACCAAAACACACACACACACAAACACCAACACACCACACCCACCACCACAAAAACGCAGGCAAACACACACACCAACACACACACACAAAACACACACACACACACAACACACAACACCGCGCCACCCACACGCAGCACCCAAAAAACCCCCCCACACACACACACACCACACACCCCAAACCCGCCCCACCCCACCCCACCACCACCCACCACCCACACAAACCCCAAAAAACCCCCCCACACAAACAACCAAAACAAAACAACACAACCCCAAATAATATCCTGGGGTCCTGACCAAAAAAAAACCCAAAAAGGCCGATAAAGGGGACGAAAATTGCCCTTTTGAACTACCATGCGTGTGGGGACCCCCCGGATCGGGCCCCCGTCTAACGTGACGGGCCCCCGTCGGGGCCGGGTTTTGCCTCCTTTTGGGGGTGTTTTGGGGCGGGCTGAAAAGTTCGGCGGGGCTGCGGTACGTGCCTGTCGTTTGGGCCCTCCTTGCGTGGCTTTTTTCCTGAATTTTGTTCTGGCGGGTTCTTTAGCGTTGAGGTTCGGATGCGTCCTTGCCCTTTTTGTCCGAAACGTTTGGGGGGCTGACCGGGCTGCCCTTTTGAGCGTACCTTTCCTGTGTCTTTGGGGCCGTGTTTTTTCCGGGGGTTTTGAGGGATTTTAGGCTGCGTGTTTTCGTATTGTGTCCTTGGCCTAAAACGTTTGGCGGGTTTGGGGCGTGGTCTTGTGTTTTCTCCTCTCCTTTGTTTTTTTCCTGTTTTGTTTAACGGGGGTTTTTAGAGCTCCCCCTGGTTTATTGCGCATTCCTTCGTTTTTTTCCTGGCCCGGGGTTTGACGGGTTTTTTTTTTTTGGGCGTTTTCCCCGCTTCACGCCCGGAAAACGGCTGCACGGAGAATTTTAGGGGGTGAGGGGCGGCCCTTTTTTTTTTTTCTTTCCTTGACTTTTGAATGGCACGGCGTGCTTTGGGGGGAAAGTGGGGACGCCCGGGGGTGGAGGGGGGTTGGGGGGTTGAAAAGGGGGGAAACTGCCCCGGGGAGGGGGTGGGCGGCCCCCCCCCCCCCCCCCCCCTTTTTTCCCCCCCTGGAAAGGGCTGCCCTGCCTGGGGGGGAAAGGGGGGGGGTTCCAAGTGGGCGGTGTTTGGGGGGGGCGGGTTTGGGGGGTTTTCCACTGGCAAACGGGGGGTTGGGCGGGGGGCCGCCCCCCCGGACCTTCACGGGCCGGGGTCCAGGGGGTTTTTCCCCTTTTTTTTTCCCTTTTGGTTTTTTTTTTTTCGGGGCCCCACCTCCCCCTCCTTTCCCCCCCCCCGGCCCCCAGACTTCCCCTTGCTGGAGATCTTCCAGCAATCTCAGAGGAGGGGGAGGTGACAAACGAAAGGGTCAGAAGGGGTACCCAGGAAAGGGGTGTGAAAGGTCTCCACGGGGCTGAAAACCCACGACCCCCTTCCCCCCGGGGGGAAGACCCCTACACCCCGAAAGAAACCCCTCACCTAGCGAAATGCGCCCCCTCACCCAGCGAAAGGGAGTTTTCCCCCGGGCCCCGGCGGGGAAGCAGATTTTCGTGGGTTTTTCGGAACCCGAGTGAGAAAATGGGGGAACAAGGTGGAAAGACGGGTAGGAGGAGACCGGCCAGACTGGCGGAGGTGAGAGAGAACCCCGGCCAGGGTCTGCCAGGAGGTGAGGAGCGAAGAGCGGTTTAGGAAACCCAAAGGGGATGGTGGCCCCAAACGGGATACCCCAAAACGTGGCTTGCCACCCACCCCCCAAGCTCAACCCCCCCCAAGAAAAAAGGGAAAGGGAAAAGCTCCCCTCCAGGGGCCCTTTGGTGGCCGGTTTTGGGGGGAACCCGGGAAATTTTTTTGGGGGCTTTTTCCCCCCCGGGATTCTTTTGGGCACCCCCTGGGGGCAAGGCCAAATTTTGCTTTACCTTTAAAGGGTGTCATAAAGCTTTTTTTGTTGCCCTTTCCGGCTTTTTTTAATAAAAGGTCAAAGGGGGGTTTTTGTATGACAGAGGTTTTTGTTTTTTTTTTTTTTTGGGTGTTTTTTTTAAAGAAAATAAGTTTCCGAGGGGGTGTTTTAAAATAAAAAGTTTACAGAGGTGGGGTTTTAAAAAAGGCCAGAGGTTGTTTTTAGTTTTCCAAGGGGGGTTTGGAAGAAAAAGCCGAGGGGTTCCCCCCCAACCCAATGGGAAAAGGGGAGAGCTTTTTCACACGCGCTTTCCCCAACCCCACTTTTAAAAAAGCAGCACGCTTTTTTTTCAACCCTTTAAAGGGGAAAACAAACAGTATCAACACGGGACCCAACCCAGAAAAACAAAATACGGGCTTTTTTTAACACACAACAAAAAGGGGCAACCCCCCAAAGGGGGAAAACAACAAGCCCCCACAAAAACGAACACCACAGGACAGCCTCAACGTACCACAGCCCCCATGACGGAACCCCAAGCACAACACAACACAACCGACACCCCCAACGTACACAGAAAAAATGACGGACCCAAGAAACCAACACCCCAGACAGCCCCAACGTCCAGAACCGATGGGCCCAAAAACCCCACACAAAACCCCCCTAAATCCCCCGAAAATGATCGCCCCCAAACCCCCAACCCCGAAAAAAACAGCCCAATACCTTTTCATTGGGGGCCCGTTTAAATATGTACACAAATTACCCCCCTCTTATTTCTTTGCCTGGAATTTATTTATCACCAATTACCTCCCTTCTTATTCTTCCGCCTGGAATTTTTGTTATCAGCACAAATTTTCCCCCTTTTTATTTACTTCCCCCTGGAATTTATGTTTCACCAAATTTCCCCTTCTTTATTCTTCTGGGCCCCCCCGGGTTTTGTTATCCACAAAAAATTTTTTTCTTCTTCCGCCGGGTTGTTTCACACAAAATTCCCCTTCTTTATTCTTCCGCCTTTGGTTTTGTTTTTTTTGGGGTTTTTGTTTTTTGTTGGTGTTGTTTGGGTTTTTTCCCCTTTTCTGTCCTTTCTGTATCCTTCTCCCTTTGTCTGTTTTTGTCTGTCGTTTTTTGTCTGCTTCCTTGTCGTTTCTATTGTCTGCCGCTTCTGTCTTCTGTTGTTGTTGTTGTGTTGTGTGTTGTTGTGGGTTTTGTGTTTGTTTTGTGTTGTTGTTGTCTTTTTTTGGGCCCCTCTCCCCCTTATCCTTTTTTTCGTCTGTGTTTCTGTCTGTCTTTTTCTTTTCTGTCTCTTCGTCGTCTGTCGTCTTTTAAATTTTTCTGCTTCCTTCTGTCTGTCTTCTGTTTCTGTCTGTCTGTCTGCCCGCCCCTTCCCGTTTTCTGTCGTTGTCTGTTTCTGTCTGTTTCTGTTCTGTCTGTCTGTTGTCTTCTGTGTACTGTCGTCTGTCTGTTGTGTATTTTCTGTTTCTGTCGTTATTCCGCCCGTCTGTCTGTTTTCTGTTTTGTCGTCTTTCTGTCGTCTGTCTGTCTGTGAATTGTCTGTCTGTCGTCTGTCTGTTATCGGGATCTTCTGTCGTTGTTCTTCTGTCTTTTCTGTCGTTTTTTTCTGTCGTCTGTTCTGTGTTATCTGTCAGTCTGTCTGTCTGTCTGTTTCTGTGTATCGTCGTCTGTCTGTTTCTGTTGTCTGTTTCGTCTTCTTTTGTCTGTTGTCTGTTGTTGTCGTCTGTCGTCTGTTTCTGTCGTTGTCTGTCTGTTTCTGTCTGTTTTGTTGTCTGTGTTGTGTATCTGCGTCTTTCTGTTGTCTGTCTGTTTCTGCGTCTGTTGTCTGGGTCTGTCTGTCTGTCTGCTTCTGTCGTCTGTTTTCTTGTCTGCTGTCTGTCTGCGTTTTTTTCCTTTTTTTTGTGCGTCTTTGGGGTCCGGTATTTTGTTGCCTTTTCTGTTCTTTTGGTCTGGTT
>JAFLJL010009529.1:371302-386302 GCA_018398815.1 Conus ventricosus
ACAGTCTTAAGCTATGAATAGCCACCGATCAATGGCATGCTTTCGGGCGTTGACTCTAATGCCGGCATTTCTACGTTCTCTAGGTGCAGTTAGAATAGCGATCGATTTCTATGCTTGCAGTTCTGAATAGCGAGATTTCTATAAGTGGTTGAAAGGATTTTTGCTCAGTCATTCCCGCCTGGGGTAAAACAGATATAGACATGTTTCTTACATTCACCTATCATAAGTCAAGATTTAATCATGTGATAGTTAAAAAGACGTCACATCCGCCCAGCACTTAGTGTTCTTGACAACGGGCCTTGAGTTATCTCGTCATTTGGTGTTGTGGTGCTGTGGTGAACGGACGTGTTTCAGTGATAGAGTGTTTTACTTGTAAAGATTTTGCTTAAACGAAATATTATCTATGTCTCAAGACAGCATTTCTTCAGAATTAGAGAGAGAACTTCTGGAATCGCAAGTTGCTCATCAAAATCTATTAGATTTCTCAACACAGCCATCAACTTTAATTCTACCTGACATGGATCAAGCTTCTACTTTTCAACAAGCCTGCAATGTTCCATTACTGCCCTCATAATTAATTGCGGACTGAAGAAGAAAACTTTATTTTGCTTGAGAACCAAGACTACTTTCAAAAAATGATAGAAATAATTGAAAAAGCAAAAACAGAAGGGCCACAGAAACTGCTAAATCTGACGTGACGGCTGGATAGAATCGATATGCACATAGTATAGACCTGGCAAGTTCAGACGTCAGTTACTAAAAATACGACCGTTCACGCGTGAACGCTAGCCTGCCTGCCTGCCTGGCTGGATAGAATCAATATGCACATAGTATAGACCTGGCAAGTTCAGGCGTCAGTTACTAAAAATACGACCGTTCACGCGTGAACGCTAGCCTGCCTGCCAACATTCTTACTCCATGTAATGACTTTTTTGCTGTTGTGGTTGCCTGCTTCTTCACCTCTACCCGCTAACGCTCCACCAACACCCTGCTACAAACTTTTAGGCTGCCTTTAAGCGGCCGCTGGGTGTACTTTATACAATTGTCTTGTTTTATTCAATCAGGCTTTTGTTAAATGCACCTGGTGGCTGCTTTGAACTTGCGAAAAAAAGAGCCAATGAATCACAAAAACGCAAGCACTGTCTTGCACCAAGTGGTGTTACACATGACAAATAATAAAGCTCTGTGTACACCACACACACTCCCACCCCCAAGTCACCCCAAGTTCTTAATTAAGTTTTTAATTAAGTCACCCCAAGTTCTTAATTAAGTTACTTCAAGTTCTTAATAAGTTCTTGATTAAGTTCTTAATAAGTTCTTGATTAAGTCATCCTCAAGTTCTTACTCAAGTCAACCTAAGATCATAACTAAGTCATCCTCTAAGTACAACCAAGTTCTTATTCAAGTTATCTTATAATTATCAAAAAAAAAATACAATCTATGTTTTTATCTTAAATAGTAGATGTCTAATATAGTACACACAAGCCTCAAAAAACGCGTTATCGTTGAGGATGTCTTGCTCAGCGTCCTCTGCGCGAAATCGGTCAGCATAGATCTTAATGAAGTTCTTACATCCTAAGCAACCACACTGATTACAATTCTGGTCTATGGAAATGTCTTTTATAGACTCCATGTCTTTTTTTATTGACTTCATCATTTTAAACAATAATAATCCGCCATGTTTTATCAAAAAATTTTAAAATATTATTGCATTATAAATGGATCAAAATGATGTTTTGTTATTGGCGGTTTTGGCGTGCTTTTATCTTCTGTATTTAGTGGTTCAGGTTGTTTTTAACTTCTTTTGTTTTTGTTGCCATTGTGTATATATTTTATAACCGTAATAACCGCCCCCAGCAGCAGCAAGGACGCTAAAAATGGCACAGTTTTAAGTTCAATATTCCATGAAGACTTTGGGGCCCTTGAATCGCATGGAGTTTTTATAGCTGGCATTGAATCAACTTGTTCTGGCGTTGGCGGTGTTATGTTTTCATGATGAGTTATATTCTGTAACATTAATTTTTTTTGTCTGTTCCACTCTGCTAATTTTTTTCCTGCTGCAATGCGTCCAGGATGAGGTGTTTTACTGGTCACTTTCTCGACTTGATTCAATGTTTTCTGATTCAGTGTTTTCTGATTCTGCTGATTTTCTGGCTCGTTCATTTTGAATGGAAATAAAATCTATATGATTAAAAGTTATTAATCCCATGATTAGCGGCGATAACAATGTTCCAATCTGTAATATAAATCACAGCTTAGAGACTCTAATGACTTTGTTAAAACTGCATCTTGCGTTAAATCATACGTAAGATCTTGTTCAGAATCAATGGCAGCAAATCTACTGACTAGTTTAGTGTACAAACTAAGAACCGTTTGCCCTACACTTTTTACCATTCTCGACCCCAACTGCGCCTCATACCTGTTATGATACTTTATAATGTCTTGCGGCGACATCTGTTGAATCTGTTCTATGCTGAATTCAGTTCCGAGGAACTGTTTGTTTTTCCACATGCTGCCAAAGAATACAGCCTCTCCTTTTTTGCATAATAGCTTGGTCATCAACCAGGTCATTTGTAATCATAAGTTCAGGAAGGTTTAATAGATCATCGCTGTCATGTTTTTTATTAATTATAATTATTGTTATTTTTTAAAATGAGCGCCGAAAAAACTGTTGCCAACCTTGTATACCATTCTGCTGTTATTGGGGGCCTAAGTATAGGATACACGATGCTTGGTAAAAGCTTGTTAAGAATTAACCAGCAGATCTTGGCAAACTAGACTTTGAGGATTCAGCAAAGCTGATTGCTATTATTGCAGCTTCGTTTGCCACGAAAGATTTTCTAGTCAAGCAAGGAATAATTCCAGACAGTATAAATATGTAAATAAAAAATACATTTATAAAAAATGGCTTCACTCGTAATGATGATAGGCGGCGCTGTGGTGAATGCGCTTGCTTTTAGCGGAAGTAATTACGCGTTTAGTAAACTGCGGGATGACGGCGAGAGACAAAGACATAACAAAGCTGTGGAGCAACTAGCCGCAGCACAAGACACCTATGAAAAGCAGAGAATCGAGCAGTTAGATTTCATTAATAACACACTGAAAAAACAGGGACATGCAGCGTACACATTTAAAAATGTTGACCAGGCAATAAAAGAATATTATCTTGTAACAGGCAACCAATCGAAACATTGCCCCCACCAAAATTCAGTGACTTTTATCATCCATCAGAAAAACAAAAGATGCAAGAAATCGTGTTTATTGTCGTTGGTATGACTGTCGTGTATTTTGTTGCGCATAATATTGGCTGAATAAAAAATGAACAAAATTTATTATTCGCCCAAAGGATATTGGAAGGGAATAACAGCAATTAAAAAGCTAAGCCAAGCAGCGGGAGTCAGTGAACAAACAGCAAAAGAATGGTTATCTAAACAAGCGATTTGGCAAATTTATTTACCTGCCCTAGACGAATACAGAGACCACACTTTGTGAATACAACTCCAAACGACACCCATCAAATGGACCTTCTATATTTACCCCATGATACGATTAGACGAAAAAGATTTAAGTACGCACTCACAGTCATTGACATAGCTTCAAGATACAAAGATGCGGAGCCGTTAACACAAAAGAGTGCTTCTGCTGTTGCTGTCGCTATACAACTGATATACCAACGAGGCCCTTTAACTTATCCTCGCATGATTCAAGTCGATGATGGAAAAGAATTAAAGGCCAAGTGAATCAATTATTGTTGAAACATAGAGTTACCATTAAAAGAGGCATTCTGGGAGTTCACAGATCACAGGCTTTAGTTGAAAACTTTAACAAACAGTTAGCTGAAAGACTTTTCTCCTACCAGTATCACAGAGAGCTTATTGACAATTCTCGCAACACAGAATGGGTTAGAAGATTGCCCTCAGTTTTGCGCGCAATGAATAATGAAGAATTTAAAGGGTTAAAACCAGTACAAGCAATCAAAAGAAAAACAATAAATGCTGCTGAAGACTCCAGTACAACCAGCAAACTATTACCATTTGGATTGAAAGTAAGGTACCTTTATTTGCCGGGGGAAGCAGAAGGGGACACTCGCATCAGGGCAACCGATCCAGTTTGGAGTGTTGATCCATATGAAATAAAAAGAATTGTAAAAATGAATCCGCCCGTGTATTATTTACGAGAAACTGACACAACAAAACAACCAGCTCCTCAAAGATCTTTTGTGAAGGAAGAACTGCAGATAATCCCACCAGACACAGTTCCACTTAATTAATTTACGTAAATATATTTGAGTTAAAATGGAAGCTCAGAAGGAAGTGCAGAACGAAACAAGAATGGTAAAGGAAGAGACCTTGAAAATGATACGGGAATCATTTGATGCGTGTAATGCTATTAGGGGAACATTTTTGAGGATTAATCAATGCATGCTAAATCATCCAGATCACCTACAACTCAAACCCCCAAATTGGAAAAAAGAATATCTTGAAATAATAAAAAAAATTCGAACGCATCAAGCAAACATGAGAAAAGATTTAAATGAATTGGATGAAGCTATGATTGATCTTATAATAAAAGTTGATGAAAAATATAAACCCCCTGTTTATGCGGTCCTCCAGTGCCCTATTGCATATGAAAACTCTGGATTAACAAACACACGTTTTGTGTTTGTTCTATCTAATGACTTTTTGTTACAACCGTTGTGTTGATCTCATGTAGATTAGATCGCAGTTTTACGTTGTCATGATGAAAAGTCTTATTGTCAAACAATGCTTCTTTGTAGTTGTCATGTGATATGTTTGACTGCACAACACTGCGAGATATTCCTTTTGCTTTCTTAATGATTTTCTCCTGGCTCGAAATACTGTACATTTTCGACCTTAAACCAACATACTCCTTAATCACCTTTCCAGATAATTCATCCTTCATCTTTCCTAAAACCTTTTTATTAACGGATGAATGCAAAGGCGAATCTTTAGGGTAATCTGATGTGTCGTACCATCCACTCGCTCCTTTAGCTACTTCTAATTCCATGTCTTTATAGATGTCTTTAGTAGGGATATCTATAACAAAACTGTCTGTATCTGTGTAAAGTACTCTGGACTCTGGATACAAGGGCTTAAAGTAGTCATAAAGAAATTCTAACATCAAAAGCTTTGATAATTCTAAAACAGTAAACCCAATAAATACAGGCTTGTCTAATTTGACTTTCTTTTTCTTCATCATTATAACCAAAAAGGTGATCATGAAATCTTTTAAAGTCCTGATAATTAGGTTTAGAAGTCAGCTTAATTGCTTCGTTTTCTCTGGTGACCAATCTGACATCTTTGCGCTTGTGCGGATTCTCCATAGTCTTTCCAAAACAGCTGTTGTTCATCAGCTTGAAAAAGTCTTTTTCTGAAGCATCTGTGGATTTAGTTCTGAGATCAGTGTTCTTCATGATGTATGGTTTCATGAACTGTTCTTGATCAAAAGCAATTATGCGATGAACTGCTGTCAACTTCAAACCATGTCTTAAATAAAATTGTAGAAGTCTGTAATGACAGACATAATTTTTTTTTGCCACGAAGATTAGGCACAAGTTTTAGGCGGCTCTCTTGATCATCTTTAGACTTTCTGCTGCTAATGGATAGTCATTATGCTGGTCATGGAGTTCATGAGGATATTCTAAGTCAACTTCTAGAATGTATCCACGCTGTTGATCAGGCGCCAAACATGCCCAACCACTTTAATGCCTTTTGAATATTTTTCGGATTGTCTTCTGTGTACATTTTTAAAGTTGCGTAGTGGAAGCGATGCGCCATTGCCCAACCATACAGATTGTTTGCATCTAAATACATGAGATAGTTAGACCTTTTACTCGATCATAGTCGTCCAAGTATTTGTTGTTTGCTTTACAGTAATGATGCGACGCCATAACTAATTCCTCCACGCAATCCGTTTTCAATCATCTGAATCATTGGTAGGTCAGACAATAAATCAATCTGTACTCCAGTAAACTTTAAGAAAGCATCCCAGCTCATCCCAGGCGCAGAATGTAATGCGCGGGATCCAGGCTATAATGTTTTCATGCAGGTCTTCCTATAATTTTCAAAAATATCCGCCAACAAACATACATCAGCCATCAAGTAGGAGTCATGATAGTCTCCCATCGTTTTACAATCTAACTTCTGCCACGCATCTTGAGCATGCTGGTAATCAGAATCGCTGATGTCCTTTCCTCTGAGACTAGAAAAAGAACCGCCTTTAGGAGGAAGTGTGTCTTCGTCAAACCTTTCCCAACTGTTCATGTACTCATAAGGTAAACGCCCTTTCTAACGAGAGTTGGGTCAAAATATTCTTCCGTTATTGGGCAGGACTTTAAGGACATAGCCAGTGACTCTAATGATCCCATTATGTGTTGCATAGAGTCATAAAAAGACATGTTATTTAAAGTGAAACACATGTACTTTTCTGATGACTGTGCAATGCATGCTACCCTGAAGGAGTCGGTTACTGCTTTCATTATAAGATGAGAGTCGTAACCCCGCAAGTTATGAAAGAAGATGGGCAGCTTCCATGTCTTTGGTTCAAACTTTAGTTGAAGATTGCAGTTGTTGTGCGCTGCTCCTCTGAACTTTCCGCTAATGTGATCATGGTCTCTTACTGTCGGATTCTCTGCGTCTGATAAGAGGCCTAAACCGCAAATCCAACAATGTGTGGCTGAGTCATACTGTTGTTGGTCTTCAGGCGTCATTATGATTTCAGATAAATTCAGATTATTAGAACAATTCATTACGCACTTGCTGCATGCGCTGTAAAAATCTTCTAGCCGCATCTGGTCCTCTATATAATTCTGGCGTTGAATGAGCGCCATCCGACCTGACAACAATGAAAGCAAATGAACAAATCTGATGATTACTCATTAAGACTGTTTTTCGAAGTTTTTGTGGCGCTGGCCCTTCATAAGAAACAATAAGCGACTCGAAGTCTGCGTAAACTACGTATGGAGAATTTTGCAGCCGTTTCCAGTTCTTAAAACTAACTTTAGATCCGGGTGGGGGTGTAATTAGTTCTGTATTACAGTCTACAGAACTTTTACAAATGTTTTATATGTTCAAGCACGGCTTTACCAGATGGAATTCTTGTTAAACATTTTCTGCAGAATTTTTGTTTGTTAGTGTTTTTTGAAGTAGGCGCCAATAATCTACTCATTGTTCGTATTAATGTGTAATGTGGTAGCCCCGCTGGTGAAAGCATCAGCAGCAAGTCAACATGATTTTTGTCTGGATCACCTATTGTTGGGCTGTTCTTGGACACTCTAATAGGCACCAAATTTGTTTCCTCATCCCATGTGTATATATTAACAGTTATTGGTTTGTTTGTTCTTCAAACTGATCAATTTTGTCTATACCAACAGGAAAGGATATTCCATCGAAGTTAAGATCTTAATGTAATCCCAATAGTTAGACACTCTCTCTGCGTTTTTACGGCGTAATGCAGCTTTGCGAGAACACAACCACATAAAACATTTGTTGTCTGAATTCTTTATGTTAGAACTGCTTTTTTTTGCGACTAATGCTGGAGGTAGTGGAATGTGAGACTTGCCAACAATCGGCGCATACTTAGACTGTTTTAATCTGATCTCTAAGACTTCGCCCTCTGACCAGCCAGAGCCTCTCATTTTGGCTTCTTCAGCAGCCACATCAAACTGTGTAAGCAGTTGGTCTGCCCAACCAGGTGTTAAGTGATTATTACAAAGAATAACCTGTTGTTTAGTTGAGACCCAGACTTCTAGATTTTCTTCATTTATTGTTACATAGTCGATTAAAACAGCTAACATTACTTTAACCGGTGGGTCTATTGTTAGTTTACCTGGAACTTGAGAAATAGCATGAGCAACACTTGCCCGTACGCTTGCTGGATTAATAACTTCTAAATCAATATCATTCAGTGCTCTTGATTAATTTTCTTGCATTGCTTCAAAAAATTCGTCTGGTCCTTCATATAATTTATCCATGCTGAGTTTCTTTTCTAACTCAAAATATTTATTTAAATCAAAAATAATAATTAATCAATATCAACGGTCTTTTTGGCTTGGACTCATAAACTAAAGTATAAACACCCTTTGGCGTTGTTAATGTGAGCTGTTTTAGAACAGAGTTTAATGTTTCGTTTACTTTTTTAAAACATTCCTTTTTATCTGCTCGGCGTCTGGCTGTTGAGAAAAACTTGCCCTCGCCTTTTTTTGAAGATCAAACTTTTGTCTTTTGTAGTCATCAAAATCGGCCTGTAAACGACTAAATTCTTCATCCGTGATGTTTGAGTCAGCTAGCGCTTTTATTTATTGTCAGTTTGAACGAACTAAGTTTAGCTGTTATTAGTTGAACCATAGCTGTGTGCTTTTGGAGTTTAGTTTTTATTTTTTGCTAGCAGCACCTACAGCTAATGAACACAGGCCAAGAGCTAAAGACAAACCGCCTAGAGGTAAAGCTGCAGGTGCACCAAAACTAGTTGCTAAGAGACCTACACTTGTCCTGCCGATAGTGCACTTACAGTTGATGCCCAGTATTAACATATGTAACAGCATTAAAGGCAGCAGAATACCTTCGTTTGGTTTTGCTGTATTTTGAAAGGTCCTGCTCTAGTTTTTGTTGCATTTGTGTAATGTTTGTTAATCTGAAGGTTTTTATGCCGGGGGCTATCTCTTCGTTTGCGACTCTGGCGCTGTAGCACATTTGGATAAACCTGAACAGACATGCTTTTTTTAAAAATAAAAATAATTTAGTATTGTATATCTTTTAATCTGTTATCTTGAATATCAGCTGCGCATCAAATATTAAAAACAAATGTGCATTAAGCGTTTAATCGTCATCGTTTTCTTTGTCAATTTGAATGTTTATTACGTCTCTAACAGTTCCTCCCACTTCCATGCAACTGATTATCCTCTGTCGATCTTAGGTCAATCCATAAACCGTATTTTGTTGTTAAATAATCATCAAGCCTAACATGTGAAGGTGTAGATCTTTAGACACAAGGTCTACTGTTGGATTTCTACACCTCCCACCTCCAAACAATTTTCTATTTCGTCAAAATGATGATAAGGTTTAAGCCCGCTAGCGTAGATTTGGTTAGGACTACCCTCAATCGAACATATGTACTTTCGTATTTTAGGATTAATAAACTTTTCACTTCCTCTTTGAATGGTTCTTCATCTTCACACAGCAATAAAATACCTTTAAGCGATCTTGCCGCGGCACTAAAACTAAAATTCCATATAGTGTCTGCCCTGCTTCTGGGATATGTTGTATGATGAATCACTCTTTCGTAATATATTGCTAATTTTGACTGATATTGTTGCTCAATCAGCCTCGCTAAGTTAGGGTTGCTAACAACGTCAAACTCTAACGCGATGTCAGAAATGCTGTACTTTGCTTCGTGTCTGTTGATCTGATAACACGTTTGTATTCATTAAAAGTTAGTTCATATGACAATCTGTCTTTTAATGCTCCTTGAAAGTATGGCGCATGCGCACTTAACAACTCAAAATCCAAGGGATGAAAAGCGATTTCCATACGCATAACTTACAGCTACATACTTTTTGCCGTCTTTAGCACTTCAGCGCCTATTCTGTGTTTTTAGTGCTTCATTATTTTCGATTCCTTGAAACGCAAGATCAGCCCTTTCATTCCCGGTTAGCCATAGATCAAAATGGTTAAAATATGTCTGCATTGTGTAAAGAAAATATTTCTTGCCCCTCAAGTTTTATAGAAATTTTCTAACGATTGCCCGTCCCAGATTCTGGACAACTGTCCTGTTGGGGTCTGTTGCTGATTCGAGTTCTATTTTAAAAGTAAGTTGTGCAGAGCCTGGCACAATCACTTCATCCGCTCCTAGGTCTGGAAATTTGACAGTAAGAATTTGATCCGCATCAATAGTAGAACGGATTATTTGGAACAGTAATATTCCGTTTATTTCCCTCACGCCAAAGGGCTCTTTCAGCTTCTATGCGGTCAAGAATTGAACCATATGTTTGTGACATTTTTTATAAAACAAAATAAAAAAGTTAATTATTTAAAAACATGGCAGGCATTGAAGATGAAGATTATGATGTTTTTGATTCTGGAGACGACATGAGTGAAATGACTCCTTTGATACAACCATCGCACTCATTGCTGTATGAATTAGCAGAAAGTCGGCGTAAATTAACAGAAAGTAAGGCCGAATCATTTTACAAAAGTTTAGGCCTAGAACCTCCCCATGTTATAGACCTTAATTTTGAAGTAAAAGATGGTGGCCATTTGTATTGAAAAACGATCAAGGAGAACCTGTTCAGCTTACAACTAAACAAGACCCATCAAAGTTTGTAAGCATGAATACAATTAAACAAAGACTTAGGGGGAGATCGAAATCGTCTTGGCATTGCTAAACCAAAATTAGATAGGGATGCAGTTGCTAAACTTCAAAACACGCTACAAGAACTTCCAACAGATAACCAAATGCAAAACATGGAACTTAAAGATTTAAGTCCAACAGCGGTGAATTAATAGAAGCAGAAACCAGTTTTTCCGAAGAAACAGCATTAAAAACAATTAATGATTCCCGCTACCCATGCGAGAAATAGCGGCTCTTGATCATGCTTTAAGAACCATTAGAGGCGAATTAACAAACAATTTAGCAAAACTGGGTGAAATAGATGAGCATATAAAAAGAGAAAAAGAAAAAACTCGTTGAGGCTGATGACGCCAACTTAGGACCTGGTGTTAAAGAAAGAATAACCCAAAGACTAAAAGATCTGAACAAGAAAGATCAGCAAGAGTAGAAGTGTTGTCTACTAACCGAGAACAATTACGAACTCAAGTGAGCAGAATAAGAGAAACTATTCAAAGAATTTTATATGAAGACACAACGCTAGCAGAAAGAATAAGAACACTGTTAGAGAGCAAGGAGTCACATTAGCAAGCGTTATAACAGCCTTAGGATTTGCAATAAGTACACTGGTGATGGCTATTACAGGCGGCGGTGGTCAAAGTCCAGTGCCTCCACCGCCATCCGCCACCATCGCCTCCTGATAAATCATGGGTAAAAAAACAGCTTGATCATCTTGCGGGTTTATTAAAAAAATTAGCCAGTAAAGCTGTGGATGCTTTACCAGGTATATTAGGGGTGTTGTTAGCTGGCTTTTGTCTACTGCGGCAAAGTAGTGGCTTATGGCTGAGCACTTATGGACATTAGTTCTCTTAATAGTCGGTTAATGTTTAGTAAAATAAAGACCAAGTAATCCTAGGCCAGTTAATCCAAGAACAAGCGCTGTCTTTTCATATTCATGGTCATTATTTTTTTTTATATCAACGGTCTTTGGGCTTTGGGCCTCGGGATTGGATGACTTATTCTTGGGTGTTTGTTTACTGCTTGCAATATTACTGGCTCAGAATTTATTTCGTTTTTTCCAACTTTCTGTTCATTGCCTGCCACGAGGATTTCATTATTGTAGTTTATTATTGTGCCTATCTGGAGTCTGAGGTCAGAAGGTAGCATGTATAAACCAGTGCCAACAGCAAAGTCTACTTTCGATCTTGCAAATTGTAAAACATTTTGGTACCTTTTAATACTTGAAGGTAAATCAACTGTAGAATTAATGGCGTCCTCTAAATTTGCTAAGTATTGTTTTTGTGCATCAAAACCAGTAGAAGGATCGGTTATGCTCGATCTCGTTTGTGCTTGCGAGCCTAGCAAACACCAAACGTAAGTACGAACAGAGTCGTTTATTCGTTCTATTCCCGCTTTAGTTAGGCCCTTAGAAGTGTCTAAGATAAATGTTGTCCATGCTGTTTTATGCTCTTGCTCTATGGTCCCTAGGTGAACAGTTGTGCCTGAAGAGAAAGATGTGTAAGGAGGATTCCAGCATAGTTATACTTTCTGTGCACGCCCCAAAAATAAGGGGTGCCTAAGCCATGATTAAGATCCAACTTTTGTCTAAAGTCTGTCTTAACATTAATATTGAATTCGTTACAGATCCTTTCAAAAGCCTTCATGTCTATTCGGTTGCTGAATGGATTAAACGGTTTGTCATTTGGCAATGGCGCTTGCAGTTCAGTCAAAATACGCCTGAAGGTGTAATAGAAATGAAATCTGTACACCGACCTCACCAAAGGATCAGGATGATTTAAATGATCAGCATACGACACTCCACACCCAGTTGATGCACAAAACACAGCAAAGTTTAACTGGTTCTGATAAAACTGCATCGGATGACTAAACCACACTTTCGCGATGTAGTCTTTTTTAATAGGAGGGTTAAGATATCTGCTTAATGGAGTACTCACCTTTACTTGAAAGGCGTCGGACTGGTCACAGAAATGTCAAGAGTATCAGTTGTTATATTTTTAAGATTGTAGTGCGGCCCGACAGAATATTTTGCATCAGTATATTTGAATGCACTCATTTTTATTTCGTTTAAAAAATGTTTGTAACAATAACAACCCAAGACCGTCCTTCGTTTTTAGAACATGCTATTGATAACAATTGCGGAGCCAAAATGGTTGCACTTCATGAAATTTTTTACAAAGTCGTATGGTTTAATATAAGTGAATCCAAGGAGAATAATAAGATTCTAAAAGTTAATAATAAAGGACAATTAGTTAGCCAGTTAACAATACCTGATGGTTATTACGGGTTTTGCTCACTAAAAGAAGCAATGAGTAACTTTGACATTACTCTCAAACTTAACAATGCGAATCTGAAAACAATGTTATCATTCAAGCCTGAAGAAGAAGCAGGTTACTATTTTGATAAAGAGCTAGCTAAAATGTTAGGCTTTGCAGCTAACAATCATAGATTTAGAGTTACTCCAAACAAAACTACTTATGAGGGAGAAAATCCGCTCGATCTTGCAATACATTCATTACTTTATGTTCATTTGGATGAGCTGAGCACTGATGAAAACTTATATGATGGAAGGCCCTCAACTGTTTTAAGAGCTCTGCTGTCAGGGAAAGCTGCATATTGCGATTATGAAATTATACAATTCCCTAATTTACAGTTTAAAAGATTAGTTTGTGGGAGGGTTGGATCATTTAATATAAAAATCAAAGACAAAGCGGGAAAAGTTGTGAAATGTGATAACCTGCACATTGTTTTGGAAATAAAATAATACGTTGTACTAAAACATGTGCGTGGGCCAGAAGAATCAGGAGTTACATTAGCGCCTGTGAGGTGTATAACTTTAGAATTAAAAGACCTTGCAGACGTTGCGGACTTTGAACAGAATGGTGAGATAGGCACTTTGTATGGTTTTGAGTACACTAAAGATGGTGATTATAAACGCAAAGAGGTTGGTGACAACAAAAAGTTTCCTAAACTAGAACAACTACGCAATCTAGAAGCAAATAATGTTGGCCAGTATGAATATAAAATAGTTCGAAAACCTGACCTCAAATGGCATTTAGAACCATATTTAGAATGGGAAATAAAATTTGAATTCATAAGCCCATTTACATTTTTTGGCCGTCAAAAAAGTTTCAGAAAAGCATTCAACTCTGGCCCTTTACATGTAAGTCTTATGCCGGACGACAATAGTCGAAAGAGATTGAAATAAAGCCGTATGAGAAAAAACAGTACATCCTCCACAGAAGAGAAACGGTTTTAAAAGATGCTTCTACAAGATTACAATTCATTCCACAAATGAAATTAGGAGACACGTTCACAATGATATTTGAAATTTCTGTCTTAAAAGATGTAAAGAGGATGGGGTTGTGGGCGTTAGTGACGTCCTTCTAAAAGGAATTCTAATTAGCTGGCAAAACTTAGACGTTGAAAAACTTAAAGTTACCGTCGTCATTCTTCACAATGGCGAGGATATTAAGGTCATAACAACAAGCAACAAAATCAATATTAGTCTAAATAGAAATAATCTTACAGAACTAAATTGGATTAATCTTACACATTTAGGCCTTATTGGGTTTTATTATACTGAACAAGTTTTAACAGAGGGCATGATAAAAACAATAACTGGATTAGATTAAATTCTATTATAAAACTATGGAGCAGTTAAACTTTATGACAAAAAACCCCTCATTGTTCATTAATTTTTGTGGACAAACGGGTTGGGGAAAAACAATTTTTACTTGACCGTTCAAACGTTTATTTATAATTTTGATCATTTTTTGGAATTTTCTCCCCAACACAAAAATGGAACAAAGCAAACATAATAAAGGTTTTAGGGACAGATAAAATTTTTAGTTGACCCAGCAAAAACAGTGAAGTTTGAACCTTTTATAGATTGTTTGGGGGAACGCAACCATTTATTATAGATGACGTTCACAAAAAGAACATATTAAAAAGAGAAACACTTTTCGAAATAGCTTTCAGGGGAAGCAGCGGGGATAAGTTGTGGATTTTTTAAAAAAAAACCATTTTAAAAGATTTTTAGAAAACAGTTAAAACTGTAGTTCTATTCACATGAAAGACAGGAGCATTTGAAAAATTTTTGCGGAAATTGTGTTATTGAAATGATAAAAAGGAAAACACAGATTAAGCAAAACAAAATCTGAAAATTTTTAAAAATTTATATTGAAAACAAAAACCCTAACAATATGTTTGTTTGTGGGGTCGTTATTTTTTGGTTATTGAAGTCTTGCTTATTAAAACTATTATTTGTCTGGTTCGGCTGGCCGCTGGGAACCGCCAAGGGGGGTGGGACGGGAAAAAAGAAAAGAAAAAGGGGGCGGGGGGGGACGGGGGGAGGGGGGTTGGCAGGGTCACCTGCTTTAACGTGGGCATTACTGAAGATCTAAACACCTCACAGCTAAAACTGTTGGAGTCCAGGCGGTCGGGGGCAGAAAAACCGCCACTGGGGTTTTGCAAATTCTTTTTAAATTTCACTCGTGCACTTCACAGGATACGACAAACAAAAAATCGGTTCTCCCCCCCCGCCCCCCCCCCCCCCCCCCCCCCCCTCCCCATTCAGGATATTTTTAACTAGGGGAAAAAAAAACAGAGAGAGAGAGAAAAGGGGGGTGGGGGAGA